>RJWM01027044.1:0-27743 GCA_004363535.1 Dasyprocta punctata | reverse complement strand
AATTTTTTTTAAAAAAATCTATGTATACTTTAGGTTTGCTGAGCAAGTTCATCATTATGGACATCACCTGTTTTTTTTTTTTCCTAGTTAACCTTGGAAATTATTTCTTCTCCTATTTCTTTTATACCTTCATGTATTTGTTTCTTAAATTGCTGCATCATTTTAGAAAATTCAGGTGGGTGGCTTCTGAGTTCCTTTATCTTTGGTCCCTGCATTTGTCTTTGGTGGGCTGGAGGTCTTGTGTTTTATTTTTGCTTCTACATCTTTTCTGTTTTTTTTTCAATTTAAAAAAATTTTTATTTTTATTCTTTTAAACAAGAGGAAAGTAAGAAACCAAAGCAAATCAATTTCACAACCAGCCAATAAGAGAGTAACAATCATCAGCACATTGCATATTATTACATTCACAGAAATTAGGATAAAAGATATAGACATGAAATATTATCCAAAAAATTATTAGCACAAAACTTTTGCCTTAATTAATCAAGAGAAACCAGCTGTATGACTATCTTTTTTGTTATGATTGCTCTATTGTTTTCAAATAAACATTTCACATTAAAAATAAAATCTGAAGATAACCCTGAGAAAACTACCTTTCACTCAAACTTCTTTTTCTTTAACTGTCTTAATTTTTTATATACATAGATTTTTGTTTCAGTTCATCACACAAGTGCAACAATGGTTACATATGTGTGACTTATTTAGTTCACTGAAAAGTATATTTTCTTTCATTCTTTTTTTATGTAAGAGAAAAAAGACACATATAAGAAAGACAAAAAGCAAAAGAGACAAACGACAACAGCAAATCCACAACAGTAGCATTATAGGTTCACAAAACAAGATGATAGGAACTTGACAATGGTTGCAATATTGTGTATTATTACCTTCAACATGGTTGTTTATATTAAGAGATATAGACATGTAAAATTGATCTAATCATAAGAGCATTAACCGATCTTTCTCAATAACTAATACATTCAGCAGTATAGTCATTTCAGTTATCCTACATATACATATATACACATTAATGTCTTTTTACTTTTCCCTTCCTTCTTTCTTCCTTTCCCCTTTCCCAATTACTTTTGCTCTTTGAGCAGTTTTTTGCTCTTACACAGTATTTATTGTAGATTTTGGATCATATATACTTTTTCAGTTTCTTACACTAGGGAGACAATATGGTATTTACACATGTGGGTTTGATTTATCTCACTCATGAGTACTGCCTCAAGTCGTGCCTGTTTACTTATAAAAGTCTCAATGCAATCTTTCTTGATAGCTGAGTAGTATTCCGTAGTATAAAAATACCACCTCTTTTTTATCCATTATTTCATTGATGGGCACTTGGGTTGTTTCCAAGATCTGGCTATTACACATTGGGTTGTTATAAACATGGGTGCACAAATATCACTGTGGTATGACGTTTTCAGGTCTTCTGGGAAAATGCCCAGAAGCAGGACAGCTGGGTTAAATGGAATCTCTAATCCTAGCTTCGTGAGGAGTCTCCACACTGATTTCCACAGTGGTTGCACCAGTCTATACTCCTACCAACAGTGGAGAAGAGTTTCTTTTTCCCCACGGCCCCTCCAGCACTTGTTGTTGGTTGACTTTTTATCTTTTTTTTTAAATTTAAGCGAAGAAGAAAAAAAAGACATATATAACAAAGAAAACAAGCAAAAGAGACAAACAAACGACTAGAGTAAATGCACAACAGTAACATTGCAGGTTTACAAAACAGGATGATAGAAACTTGACAATGGTTGCAATACTGCATATTGTTATCTTCAAAATGGTTGCTTACATTAACAGATATAGGCATGTAAAACTGATCCAATCATATGAGTATTAATTGTTCTTTCTCAATAACGAATACATTCAGCAGTGTGTTCATTTTAATTGTCTTACATAAACATATATACAGATTTATATCTTTTCCTTTTCCCTTTTCTCTTTCCCCCTTTTCCCTTCCCAATTACTTTTGCTCTTCTAGCTGCTTTTTACCCTTACATAGTATTTATTATAGATTTTGGATCATATATACTTTTTCCTTTTCTTACGCTAGGAAGACAGTACGGTATTTACACATGTGGGTTTGATTGATCTCACTTATGAGTATGGTTTCAAGTCGTGACCATTTACTTATAAAAGTCTCAATGCAATCTTTCTTAATAGCTGAGTAGTACTCCATTGTATAAAAATACCACACCTTTTTTATCCATCCTTTGATTGATGGGCACTTGGTTGTTTCCAAGATCTGGCTATTACAAATTGTGTTGTTATAAACATGGTTGACATTTTAATCGTGGCCATTCTTTCTGGATTGAGATGGAATCTCAGTGTTGTTTTAATTTGTATTTCCTGAATGACAATTGATATTAAACATTTTTTCATATATTTATTTGCCATTTGTATTTCTTTCTCTGAGAAGTATGTATGCATCTCAGATATCCATTTTTGGATTTGGTCCTTGAATTTTAGGGGCCTGATTTCTTTTAATTCTTTATAAGTTTTAGATAGAAGTCCTTTGTCTGATGGACAATTGGCTGAGACATTTTCACAGTTTGTGGGTTTTCTTTTCACTCTGTTGGAGATTTCCTTTGACATGCAAAAACTTTTTAGTAAGATGAGATCCCAGTTGTTGATTCTGGGAAGTGTTTCCTGTGCAATTTGATTTTTGTCATGAACGCTCTGCCTACTCCTATGTCATCCAGATTTTACCTATTCTGTCTTCTAGTAAGTTTAGTCTCTATTTTTATATTCAGAACTTTGATCAATCTTGACTTTATTTTAGTGCATGGTGATAGACATGGATCTAGTTTTAGTTTACAGCATATAGAAAGTTAGTTTTTCCACCACCATTTGTTAAAGAGGCTATCTTTCTTCCAATGTACATGTTTGGCCCCTTTATCAAAGATGAGGTGGCTAAGTGTATTTGTAGTTGTGGCTGTATCTTCTAATCTATTCCATTGATCTTCAGGTCTGTTTCGATTCCAGTACCATGCTGATTTTATCACAGTAGCTTTGTAGTATAGTTTCAAGTCGGGGACTGTGATGCCTCCTGCCTTCCCTTTGTTGCCCAGAATTGCCTTTGCTATTCTAGGTCTTTTCTGATTCCAGATGAATTTCAGGAATGCTTTCTCTATCTCTGTGAGGTAGGCAAGTTGTATTTTGATTGGGATTACATTAAATCTGTATAACAATTTTGGGAGAATGGCCATTTTTATGATGTTTATTCTTCCTATCTATGAACAGGGGATATCTTTCCATTTTCTGAAATGTTCTTCAATTTCCTTTTTCAGAGTAATGTAATTTTCACTGTACAGATCTTTTACTTCCTTTGTTGGATTGATTCCTAAGTATTTCAATTTTTTGAATGTTATAGTGAAGGGTGTGGTTTCCCTTATTTCTCTGTCAGTGACTTTGTTGTTTTTGTACAGGGATGCTATTGATTTTTGAGTGTTGACCTTGTATCCAGCAATAATACTGAATTTGGTTATTACATCTAGAAGTCTTTCAATGGATTTTTAGGGGTCTTCTGTATAGAGTATCATATCATCTGCAAATAATGATAATTTTACTTCTTCCTTTCTTATTCTTATTTCCTTTATTTCTTTGTCTTGTCTAATTGCTCTGGTTAACATTTCCAGAACTATATTGAATAGGAGTGGTGATAATGGACATCCTTGTCTTGTTCCTGATTTTAGGTTGAAAGTTTTCAGTTTTTCTCCGTTTAGTAAGATGTAGGCTGTTGGTTTATGATATATGGCTTTTATCAGGTTGAGGTAGAGACCATCTATTCCGATTTTCTGTAGGGTTTTGATCATGAATGGGTGTTGGATTTTGTCGAAAGCTTTTTCTGCATCTATTGAGATGATCATGTGCTTCTTGTCCTTGGCCCTGTTGATATGGTGTATTACATTTATTGATTTGCGTATGTTGAACCATCCTTGCATTCCTGGGATGAATCCCACTTGATCATGGTGTATAGTCTTCCTGATAACTGTATTCTATTTGCCAGTATTTTATTGAGGATTTTTGCATCTATGTTCATTAAGAAGATTGGCCTGTATTTTTCTTTTTTGGTTGGTCTTTCTCTGGTTTTGATATAAGGGTAATACTTGCTTTGAGGAATGAGTTAAGGAGACTTACTTCCCTTTCAATTTCATTGAAGAGTTTGAGGAGTGTTGGCATTAAGTCTTCCCTAAATTTCTTGTAGAATTCAGCAGTGAATCCATCAGGACCTATACTTTTCTTTGCTGGTAGGGTCCTAATTATGTTTTCAATTTCATTAGCTGAAATTGGGTTATTCAGCAGTTTTACATCTTCTTGATTCAGTTTTAATAATTCATAAGTTTCTATAAAACTGTCCATTTCTTCTGTGTTATCGAATCTATGTGAGTAAAGGTTTTTGTAGTAGGTATTGATGATCTTCTGTATTTCCACAGGGTCTGTAGTGATTTCACCCTTTTCGTTTCTTATTGCATGAGTCTTTTTTTCTTTCTGCTTTTTGATAAATTTGGCTTATCAATCTTATTTACTCATTCAAAGAACCAACTCTTTGATTCATTAATTCTTTGTATTGTTTTCTTAGTTTCAATTGCATTAATTTCTGCTCTGATCTTGATAATTTCCTCCCTTCTTTGGGTTTTGGACTTGACTTGCTCTTCTTTTTCTAGATGTTTGAGGAGCATTGATAGGTTGTTTATGTGTGTTCTTTCCATTTTTTGGACTTGGGAGTTTAGTGCTATAAATTTCCCTCTGAAGATGCTTTCTTTGTGTTCCACGGGTTCCTGTAATTTGCATTTGCATTTTCATTCAATTATAGATATTGTTTAATTTCTTCTATGACCCATTGATTGTTTAGGAGAGTATTATTTAATTTCCATGTGTTTCTGGGGTTCTTGTGAGTTTTTTTGTCATTCATTTCCAATTTTACTGCACTATGGTCAGATAATGTGCATGGAATTATTTCAGTTCTTTTGCATTTACTTAAGCATGTTTTGTGGACCAGTATATGATTTATTTTAGAGAATGACCTATGTGCAGCTGAGAAGAATGCGTATTCTGATGTTGATGGGTGGAACACTTGGTACACATCTACTAGGTCCATTTGTTCATAAATTTGATTCATTTCTGTTATTTCTTTGCTAATTTTTTATTTGATTGATACATCTCTTTGTGATAGTGGGGTACTAAGGTACCCCGTTAGAAATGTACTATTGTTTATTTGGTTTTTCACATCTATTAAGATTTGTCTTACATAGTTGGGTGCTCCTATATTTGGTGCATATATATTTCTGATTGTAATCTCTTCCTCTTGAAGTTTTCCCCTAACAAGGATGTAGTGACCTTCTTTATCTCTTTTGATCATGAGAAGTATATTTTCAATTCTCATCCATTTAAAAGTTAAAATGTCTAACTTATCATTCTTGATAGCTGAGTAGTATTCCATTATATAGAAATACCACATCTTTTTTATCCATTCCTCAGTTGAGGGGCATTTAGGTTGTTTCCAAAATCTAGCTATTATGAACTGGGCTGCTATGAACATAAGTGCACATATATCGCTGTGGTAGGATGCTTTTAATTCTTTTGGGAAGATTCCCAGAAGGGGAATAGCTGGGTCAAATGGGACCTCCAATCCTAGCTTTTTGAGGAATCTCCACACTAACTTCCACAGTGTTGCACCAGCCTGCATTCACCTGAACAGTGGAGAAGGGCTCCTTTTTGCCCACAGCCCCTCCAGCATTTGTTATTGGTTGACTTCATCATACTAGCCATTCTTTCTGGGGTGAGGTGGAATCTCAGTGTCACTTTCATTTGCCTATCTCTAATGGCCAGTGCTGTTGAACATTTTTTTCATGTATTTATTTGCTGTTTATATTTCTTCATCTGAGAAGTGTGTGTTCATCTCACATGCCCATTTTTGGATTGGGTCTTTAAATCTTGGAGGACTGATTTTTTTTTTTTTAGGTTCTTTATAGGTTTTTTATATCAATCCTTTATCTGAGGGACAGCTGGCAAACATTTTCTCCCACATTGTGGGTAGTCTCCTCACACTTTTGGTATTTTCTCTTGCTGTGCAAAAGTTTTTCAGTAGGATGAGATCTTATTTGTTGATTCTTTGTGTTAATTCCTGTGCAGTCTGGCTTTTATTCATAAAGTCTTTGCTACACCAATGTCTCCACGAGTTTTACCTACTCTATCTTTCAGCAGATTTAATGTTTCTGTTTTAATTTTGAAATCTTTAATCCATTTAGATTTTAATTTAGTACATGATGACGGGTCTAATCTTAATCTTCTGCATGTGAAAAGCCACATTCACTAAAAGAAAGATAGCTTTTTTAATAAATGCTGTTGGAAAAACTGGCTTTCTGCATGCATCTTTTCAGTATCTGTTTTTTATATTTAATTTTGTTTTCTGTTTTGTTGCTCATAAGTTTCTGATAGTAGATAGCTTTATTCCTAGTACTGTGGCTTCCCTAGGTGAAGTCTGCCCCCCAGAGAGGTCATCTACATATAGGTGGTTCTTGATGTTTGTGTATGTCTTAAGATCCTACCTCCCCAATTTATTAAGGAAAGAAATTCAAAGGACCAGATGCAGGTGACTTCCTGTATAAATGATAAATGGCTCTGGATATGAGCACATTCATAAACATGAAATTTGCATCACTGTCAGCTTATTTGCATACAAGAATTTCCAACTTTTACAGTGACATGCAGCTGTATCTTTTATGTTTATGTTCAACATCTAAAATGACCAATCTTTTGTCTATATGGCCTCAGCAATTTTCCTCTCTTCTTTTTTAAAAATTAAGCTTATTTTAAAATTTCCAAGATTTTACTATGAATTGTGAAAGGTCCTCTGAATGATTGTAATGTGAGTACATATGTATTCACCACGTAAATCAAGAAACATAACCCAGGTAGAACCTCCCAAATGTTCATGTGTCCCTTTAAGTGATAATGCTGCCCTTTCCTCTAGAAGTAGTTACTATCCTAACTGAGCATATTAGTAGTGCCTTGTCTTTCTTTGTAATTTTGCCATTTAAATATGCTTCTTTAAACAATGTGTTAGTTTTTAGAACTTTAAGTTGAATAATTATATTTGTTTTCACCCAACTTTGTAGTTGTCAGATTTGTCTATGTTGTGTAGCAGTAGTTTATTAATTTCAATTGTTTTTAGTATAATTCTATGTGAATATAGCAAATTTATTTGACTTTTTCTCCTGAAGCTAGTAAACATATTCATACATGAGTCTCAACCACATAAATATACTCATTTCTGTGGGACGTATGTCTAGAATTACATTGTTTCTATCATAGGTCACATGCATTTTAATTTTGTCAGGTAATTCAAAAATTTTTGCTAAAGTGATTATTTGAATCTGCAGTCCACTAGCAGATCACAAAATTTCCTTTTGCCTCACAATATTCCCAACTTTGTAGCAACACATTTAAAACTTTGGCCCAATGTGATGAATATAGTATTAATCTTCACATCCCTATTGATTATTGACATTGAGTGTACTCTCATATGTTTTTGAATGCATTAATTTTCTTTTTTGGCAGTAGTCCTGTTCTGTATGACAACATCTAAAAATTTCATTTTTTTACATAGCTCTTTAATAACAAGTTATATAGAATCTTACTGTTTTGCTCTATGTACCTTATATTGTCTCCTCCCATGGTGTAATACAACACTGAGCATGAAATCCAGTATTCTTATGAGATGTGAACATGCATAAATCAGTTTCAGATCCCTAAATCTGATGAATATACTTGTGTTTTTAAATTTACACTGGCATTACTAATTTTATCTGTTCTGCCAGAAGGCTGAAATTTATCCACAGCATTGAAAATGAGTTCTCTGCTAAGTTCAATGGCATTCTTATAGCGCAAACTGAACAGGTGGGCTAATTTTTCCAGTTCACTAACGTCACTTACTGGTAGTTATAATCTACCTACATAGTGAGCAATGCTGCTTTTCCCTTATTGTACAAATAAATTCGAGGCATTGGTATTTCTTCTCCTTGGTCAAGAAAGTAAGTCAGGTAAAATTTCTGGAATGTGGAATTTGAGCAAATTTTAATAGGAATGTAAGTCCCAATATGAAATTTTTCATGAGTTGATGTTTCATATGTATAAAAGCCAAAATATTTTATGTAGGAATGATTACACTAAGACAAAATTTCTGATTCTCTTTGAAATGAATTGATAATATTGAGCAAATACATTTCATGATATTTGATTACAAATGACATAATTTTCTGCACTTTGACTTTATTCTGTAAGGTTAATATCAACCCCCGCCAACACCAATAGAACTCAGGAAGTCACTAAAGTCTCATTAGTTTGTGTTGTTTTTTAGAATAAACTATTGTTTATATAATTGTTGTATCAATTAACATAGTAATGGAACTTCACCCTTCTTGATACCTGTCTCCTGTAAGTACCAGCACAACCCTATCGCCACTGAGAAAGGAGTACAGGTGGCAGACTCTTTCTTCACCTTCCCTTTCTGATTTAGCTTTTTAATGCCTCTTCCCAGTTGTGAATTCTGGCTCTCACAGAGTCAATAGGCAAGAAGGGATGATGAAAACAGGCAGGGAAAGTTCTTACTCGTCTTATAAAATAGTGAATGATTTTAATGCTTTGAGGTTTGAAAACAATATAATATGGCACTCTCTGTACTAAAACTTTCATGGGTTTTTAGAAGAGTTCCCAGCTGTCAGGCACCCCTCCTGCACACTTCCCTTGGTGCCTAGTTGTACACTTGTTGGCTTCCTAGTGGCACACTTTCAGTGGGTTTCAGTTAATGCTTTTGGACAAAGATCTGTTAAGATTTTTTCACTTTTATTTATTTATTTTTTTACATACACATAGACTGTCTTTCAAGTTTTCACCTTTATATCACCATTAGAACTATGGGTACCTCCTTCTGAAGTGAAAATATGTCTCAATCAATTTTTAAGTTTCCAAGGCATAAATGAGACCACTGTACTGTGGCCTTCACGTTCTCCATGTGTCCCATGGAAACGTTCTACATTCTCTCTGATCTTAAGGTGAAGGGTAGTTGCTCTTTCTTTCTTCTATTTTGTAATGGGACTCCAAAGACCCCCAAACTCACTCTATTTAAATTTTTTTCACTGAGTGGTTAGCTTCTTGACCCTCTTACATTTTTATTGTAAGTGAAGGAAGTTTTCATTCTAGATACAGTACAGAATAGTTTAGCAGATATTTTTTAAAACACAGTTAAATAAGTTTATTTAGACAGCCAGCAATTAAAGCACATGATACACTTTATGTTTTTCCAACTAATATTACTGACTATAAAGTGACATGATTTTTTTATTTAAGAGAAAAAAGACACAGAAGAGAAAGACAAAAAGCGAAAGAGACAAATGGCAACAAATCCAATACAATAACATTATAGGTTTACAAAACAAAATGATAGGAATTTGACAATGGTTGCAATATTGCATATAGTTACCTTCAAAATGGTTGTTTAGATTGACAGATATGTAAAATTGATCTAATTATATGAGTATTAACTGTTATTTTTCAATAACTAATATGTTTAGTAGTATAGTCATTTTAGCTATCATATTTATGTCTTTTTCCTTTTCCCTTCCTTCTTTCCTCCTTTCCCCTATCCCAATGACTTTTGCTCTTTGAGCAGTTTCTTACTGTTACACAGTATTTGTTGTAGATTTTGGATCCTATATACTTTTTTAGTTTCTTACACTAGGGAGACAAAAAACAACTGAAGAAATTTATGACCACCAAACCAACACTACAAAGAGTACTGAAAGACACTCTAGAAAGAGACAAAGATAACTACAATCCTACGAACAACAGCAAAAGGACATGATGTTTTTAAGAACTGGAACAACACCCTGAGAAAACGACAAAATAAAATCCCTGTCATTATTAAGTTTTGCATTAATTTGGATACCTAAATAAAATTATAAGTTAGTAGTTCATATAACAGGTTATACAATGAGTACTAAGTTAGGAATACAGTGAAAAGAAACATTTTACAAAGGGACATTTTAAATGGAAGTGTTGTGAACGTACTTGATTGGTACTAAGTATCTATCAGAGGTGACAATGTGGAAAACCTGTGTTTCTAAGTTCTCTGTCTGCCAGTAGCTTCTCTAAAATCCCTGAACTGAGAAACAGAGTCAGGTTGAATGAAAGGAGTGTAGAAAATGTGGAGTAAAACCTGCTGTGGCAAACTCAGATTTAACCACAAAATCAGTGCTTCTATTGTGAGGTCAGGAAACTCTGTGGGATTTACCAGGTTGCTGAATATCCAGAAGTAATCAAAACATGCACACTAGTAAGTCCTAGATATGTGTTCCTGAGACAAACTCCCCCACTTCTGACTTCGATGATTAGCTTCAGTGGCTTAAAACGTGACTATGAGAAGACAGTTTAGACATGAAGATGTAATAACACCATGAGAAACAACATACCATGCTTACCAAGTAGCTCCACTATTTACTGCATGAATTTCTATAGATCAATTATCCTGAATGTGCATCAGGTGCCTCTTTTCAATCATGGTCCTAATTGTGATAACCACCTCAAAAGCTCACTGTAAAATGAAATTAGGTCACACACACACACACACACACACACACACACACACTTAGCTGTGACAGAGCAAGTAGGAAGTAAATGTTGACCACTACCTGCTTGCTTCTTGAAGGTGGTTGTGCTTTAGATAAAATATGTGCCCCAGAGACTGTGTATGCTCACAGGTGGGATTTGTGGAAGGTGATTGGATGATAGGGGCACTGTCATGATTGGTGGAGTTATCTTCTCGTGAACTTGCCAGCTGAGTGAATTGTTGAAAGATGGGCCCTGGCTGGGAGAGGTTGTATTTCCCTCCCGGGATCCTTCCTTCTCTTCTTCCTGTTTGCCAAGATGTGAGCAACATTGCTCCAAAGTAGGTCCTTCACCTTTGCCATTTTCTGCATTTGAACTTACAAATATGCACTGAAAATTCTAAAACTATGGGCTAAAATGAAACCTTTCTTTCTTTAAATTGTGGGTGTCAGCAATAAGAAGAAAGTAAATAAAAGAAAGCACGCCATGAAAGTCTCATATTGAATAAAGAAGAAGGTCTTCCCTCTTGCCACATCTAAGTCTTTAATAAATTTCAAGAGGATTTATTTGGCGGGCACGTGTAACCCTTTTGTGGTGCCTGCGTTTTCCTGAAAATAAGATCTAGCCAGAAAATAATCAGCCTTGAAAACTAAAGGTCAGAAATCCTGCCCCAGTCAGCCTTTGTAGCCTTTAGTTCCCATCAGTGTTCTCTTGCTTAGTGGCTACTCTGTAAAGTAGGTAAAGATAGGCTTACTGGGGATAGCATTTTTGACTTCTAGTTTTCAAGGACGACTATGTTCTGGCAAAGTCTTATTTTGGGGGAAAGAGGGTTGTAAAGAGGACTCCTCAAGGAGCATGTCTCCTTCTTGTGGAATGTGCTTGCTGAGCAGTGAAAATGCCTTAGGACACTTCTTTATTGCAACACATCTCTACAAGTTTCAAGGACTTATAGATGTTATAATATTGGTCAGCCAGGCAGAGTGGTGCACACCTGTAATCCCAGCACTCTGAAGGCTGAGGCAGGAGGATTGCAGTGAGTTCAAGGTGGGCCTGGGCTACATAATGATCTCAAGGCCAGCCTGAATTGCATAATGAGATCCTGTCTCAAAATAATAACAATAATAATAATAATAATAATAATAATGGCCAGTGTAATTATGGATGAAAGGAGAGACAGAAAAAGTGAAAGAAGATTGGAGTCCAAGAAAAGTGGACAATTCCCAAACATTGTGCTCATTTTCTTCTTGGAAGTAAAGTTTCTGGAGTTGTGAACACTGGTCACCTTAAAGGCTTATGAGGTTTAAGGGGAAGCAGGACCCAGAAAGGAGGAAGAGGGAGGGAGCAGCAAGCAACTAAAAGAAAGCAATGCAAACAAGCTCATGTTTTAAAAATTTTGGTTTAGTTTGGTTATTGTTTATTTTTGAGTTTCAGTTTAGATGTGGCACTTCAGGAAGTGAAAGATTGATTTAGGGTTTACACAAGCTATATTTTAATTGAACAAGAAGTATTTCAGTCATTACATTAGTCTTAGTTTTCTTCTTTTAAAATAATTCTGTAACTACTTTAGTGCATCAAGGATATGGATTTTTAATGCATCATATATTCAGAATGATCCTGAAAAATTCTGCATTCTTGTGTTCTGTTGGTTGTTTTGTTTAGTTTTGTGTTTTATCAGATAACCTTACTTTACTAATGAAAGGAAGACTATCTGGCAATTAAAGGAGATTCAATTCACTATATCCCTGTTTAAATTAATGGTATATAAGTATCATTATCATTTCTAGAATTATACCAGATATCTAGATTTTCAAAGTACTCTTTCATTAAATTTACATGTTCCGTTGATCCACATGAATGTTTTTGTGCTAGTACTAGGCTGTTTTAATCACTGTAGTTTTGCACTATAACTTTAAATACAGGAATGTGATTTTCTCTTACTTGCTTTTGTTACCCTGGACTGTTTTTACTATTCATGGTCTCATGTGGATCCAGAAGAATTTCAGGATTGTTTTCACTGTTTCTCTGAGAAATACTGTTGGTATTTCAGTTGGGATTGCATATGTATCATCATTGAAACTATAGTCATTTTGACTATATTGGTTTTGCCTATCTAGGAACAGGGAACATGTTTTCATTTTCTGATGTCTTCCTTGATTTCCTTTTCCAAAGTGATATAGATTTCATTGTAGGGGTATTTCTCTTCCTTGGTTAGTTTTACTCCTAAGCATTTAATTTTTCTTAATTCTATTATGAATGATTTCGTTTTCCTAATTTCTCTCTCAGTGAGTGCATTATTAGTGTGCAGGAGTGCTATTCACTTTTGTATGTTCATTTTGTGTCTTTCTGCATTGCTGAGTTTAGCTATGAATTCTAGGAGTCTTTTGGTGGAATTTTTGGGTCTTTTAAGTTTAGGATCATGTCTTTTGTAAATAATGATACTTGGACATTATCCTTTCCTAAGTATATCCCTTTAATTTATTTCTCTTGCCTGATTGTGCTCTCCAATGTTTTAATGACTAGACATCAAAGTCTTGTTCTCAATTTTAGAGAGAAATTGTTCAGTTTTTCCTTATTTAATATGATATTAGCAGTGGACTTGTCATATAAGGTCTGAAGTAAGCACACCTTTTTTCTTCCAGTCTTTTTTTTTTTTTTTTAATCATGAACAGTTGCTGTCTTAGTTACTTTTTTCTTGTGGCAGAGACAGAATACCTGGCACCCAAAATTAGGGAAGGAAATGTTTATTTCTTACAGTTCTTGCAGGTTTCAGTCGATACTCAGCTGGCTGCAAGGCAGAATGACGTGATGGGGAAACAGTCATTCATGGTGGCAGCAAAACAGCAAGGTGCGAACTTGGCAAAAGAGGGAAGACAGACCTTCTTCCTGCCCTTACATTGTATGTCAGCTCCACCTCTGGGCAATTGCAGCACTCACATCACAAATCCCAGTACTAGATAACAAACCAATCAGGAATTCTAGACTCAGTCATGTCCATACCATGATTACATGAGACTTGGAGGAGCCATAGGAACATAACAGTTGTTGAATTTTGTCCAAGACTTTTCTATGTCTGTTGAGATACCATGTGATTTTTATCCTCTTTTCTGGTTATGTGATGACTTGCATTCATTGATTTGCCTATGATGAACCTTGTATCCCTAGGATGAATCCTACTTGGTCAGAGTATATGATTTTTTAAAATGATTTATTACATTGTATTTGCCAATATGTTGCTGAGGATTTTTGCATCTATGTTCATTAGAAATACTGTCCTGTAGTTCTCTGTTTTGGTGAATCCTGTGTTGTTTGAGATCAGAGTAATACTGTCTTCCAAGAATGATTTTGGGAATATTCCCTCCCTCTCAGTTTCATTCAAGAGTTTCAGGAATATTGGTGATAGATCTTTCCTGAAGTTCTTGTAGAATTAAACTGAAAATTCACCTGGTCTTAGACTTTTTTTAATTAGCATGTTTCTTATTCCTACTTCAATTTTATCACCTGTTGCTGGATTATTCAAGGTTTGTAATTCTTCTTAGTTCAGTTTTGGCAATTAATATGTATCTGGAAATCTCCCCATTTCTTCTATGTTCTCTTATTTTTCAGCATATAGATTTGTGAAGTAGTTGATCTAAAATTTAGAGATTTTGCGGTGTCAACTGTGCTTTTACCATTTTAATTTCTAATTGAATTTCTGGGGTTTTTTTGGGGTCTTTTTGGTTTTTTTTGTTTTTTTACTTTTTGGTGGGTAAGATTGACTGAAAGTTTGTCAAATTATTTTTTTCAAAGGAAGAGGCATTTGATTCATTGCTTTTTGAAATTTTTTAGTCTTCATTTCATTGACTTCTTTTTTGATATTTATAGTGTCTTTCTTCTACAAGTTCCAGATTTGGATTGTTCTTCTTTTTCTAAGACCTTGAAGTACATCATTAGGTTATTTATTTGGATTCACTCTGCTTTTTGATGTGGGCATTCACAGCTATAAACTTTCCTCATAGACTGCTTTTGTTGTGTCCTTTAAATTCTGGTATGTTGTATAGTCATGATTTAATTTTAAGAACTGCCTTATTTCTTCCTTAATTTCTTCTGTGATCTGTTGATTATTTAAGAATGTGTTGTTAAATTTCCATACATTTGCATAGTTTCTGTGCTTTATTGCTCTGTAATCTGATAATATGCATGGGATAATTTTTATTCTTTTGTATTTACTTAAACCCGCTTTATTAGTCAATATGTGGTCTGTTTTGGAGAAATGGCCATGTGTTACTGAAAAGATTGTGTATTGCATTGTTGGGTAGAAAACTCAGTACATATGTATTAAGTCCATTTGGTGGAAGGTTTGGTTCAACTCTGATGTTTCTTTGTTGCTGTTTTTATTTGTTTATTTGATCTGTTTAGTTGTCTATATATGTGATTGTATGTTACAGAGGTCCCCCACAAAAGTTGCTTTGGCAATCTTTATCTCATCTTTTATGTCCATTTTATTTGTTTTATGAAGTTAGGTGCACAATGGTTTGGTGCAAATAGATTTATAAATGTTATCTCTTTCTGGTGAGTAGTTCCTTTAACCAATATGTAATGTCTTTCCTTGCCTCTTTTGATCAACTTTAAAATTCACTTTGTCTAAAAGTAAAACAGCAACTCCTGCTCATTTTCTGGTTCTCGTTGCATGGGATACTGTTTTCCATTCTTTGATTTTAACCTATGCATTTCTTTTTGTGATAAATGTATTTAATGTATACAGCATAATGTGTTGACTTTTTTTCTTGATCCATCCTACTAATCTGTAACTTTTGATGGGTAAATTGAGTCCATTCATATTGATAATTGCAATTGATAAGTTTTGACTTATTCCCATTTACTTGTTGCTGTTTTACTTTCTTTCACTTCTACCTAATTGTTTTCTCTAGCAGAATAATTCATTGTATTGGACTTTTTGGCATTATTGGATTCTTTGTCGTTTTCTAGGATTTCCATGAGGATATTTTGGTATGTTGATTTGGTGGTCATGAATTTCTTTAGGTCCTCTGCATCTTGGAAATATCTTACTTCTCAATCAAGTTTGAAAGATGAAGATTAGGGATATATCAGTCTGTGTTCTAAGTTGTTTTCCTTTACCTCTTGAAACACTTCATTCCAAACTCTCCATCCCTTTAAGGTTTGTTTTGAGAAGTCTGCTGTAATTGTGGTAGGATTTGTTGCTTTTAGAAACAGGTTTTAAGATTCTGTTCTTATATTTCATTGCTAGTATTTTCATTGTGATGTAGCATGTAGTGTTTCTTTCACCCCTAATCATGGCTATTCTCAGACCTCATTTATCTGTATGTTAAATTATTTTTTCCATGTGTGTAAAATTTTCTGTTATTACTTCTGTAAAAAGGTTTTTATGTCTTTTGCCCTGTCTTTTGATTTTTCATTAATTTTAGTTACTCTTATATAAATCTTCTGTGTCAGGTGGCAGCTGTTGTATGCACTTCTCCTGCACTCTTCTGTTTTGAAGGTGTTGCTAATTAGTTGGTCACTACGCACAGCCCTGTCTCCTTGAACTGTCACTGTGTCCTCACACTGGTTGCTTCTGCTGACCTTGGTTTCAACTGAATTTTTAATATCCTGGTTTTCTGATTGGATCTTTTTTTTATATAAATTCCCATTCTTTTCTATGCTTGGCATTTATGATTTGCCTCTCTTTCTTAAGCTCCACTAGATTTTTATTAGCATCTTTTCTAGACTTTCTGATAAGTTGTTTCATTATGGTCATTATCTGTCTAGTTATATCCTCTTTGAAATCACCAACTACCTCACTGAACTAATATATTTTTTTTACCTCCCTTGATACCCTTTCAGACCTATCTTCAGGGTGGTTTATGTTTCTCTCTCCCTTGATGTTCTCTTCTTTAACTCTGGGGAGTTGAGAGATTTTTTGAGGCATTTTAATACATCTTCTCATATTTCTATTTTTGTTTGTTTTGTGTTTCTTTGGCCCAGTGCCCAGTTCTTAAAGAATAGATCACAGTATTGTTTATAACCCTCAATCAGTATGTTGACGTAAGGACAAAACCAATTGACAGCGACTGTGTCACCTTATATATAGTAGTATAGTCAGCAAAAGCAGTAGTATGAAATATAGCCTGGATATTGACAGACCTCAAGAACCACTCATGAATCACATTTAACCAAAACAAATTGGTCCATGATTTTAGAATAGACACTTGGGCAACCCAGGTATTGACCTATAGTACTACATATGAGACCACTAATTTCTTACGGGATGTAGAAAACAGTACAAGAGTTCAAGCAGACCACTGTAATGCAATCTCTTTAGATTCTTTTTTCATATGTGGAAAATTTTCAGCTAGTACTTTTGTAAAAAGATATTTTTATGTCTCTTGTGTTGTCTGTTGATATTTCCTTAATTCTAATTTCTCTTCTATTAGTCTTATTTGTGTCATATAGCAGCTGTTGGATGCATTTTTCATGTGGCCGTCTACCAGTGAATACAGGCCTTGTGATTTTCCTGGTCTGAGCTTCTCAGAGGATCGCAGGTGATCTCTGCAGCTCTCACCCTCTTCAAGGCTGTCTCTTACTTGATCTCTGTGGAAGGCTAATATTTGAGTTCTGGAGTAAAAGTCTCCTCTAGGTGTTGATCTTGTCCTCAGTCAGGTTGGTGCTTTGGTTGTCAGCTCTGTCACCCTGTGGTGAGGAGAACCATGCATCAGAGCTAGCTAGGATATTGTAGTTTGGCCACTGTCCTCTGCTTGTGTGGGTGGCAGATGGACACAGCAGTGTTGATATGGCAGATGGGGCGTGGCCTCACTTTGCCTCTGCTGCACGAGTAATCTCACAAGGATCCCAGAAACTGAAGGACAGGTAGGTGGAGCCTCCTTTTCCTTCCTTGATCCACAGAGGTCACCTACCAAATTTCTTTAGCTCCAAGTGAAAAAAAATATGGGTGAAAGATTGAGAAATCTAACAATGATTACAAAGGGAGCTGAAAATGATACAAGAAAGGAAATTATAAAAAATATAAGATGGCATGTTCTAGAACTTTCAGAATTAAAAATAAACCTTTTAAAATGAAAGGGCCCATAAATGAATGAACAAAAACACAAAGATTAAAGCAAAGCTTTTAAAAAGAACATAGCAGGTCACTCATGAAAGATTACAAATCCAACTAGTAACAGATTTCTGAAGGCTCAAATTTCTAGAAGACAATATAGCAATGTCTTGAAAATTCTAAAGGGACTAAATTTTGACTTATAATTATATACCTAAAATATACCTAAATTATATACCTAAAGTATAAAAGTAAGTAGACGATATTGTCAGACAAAATCTCAAAATATTTATCAACCCCATCATCTTTCTAAAAATGCTATTTCAAGATGTATTGTGGTAAAATAATACATAAGGAAGAAAACAGTTTCCATAAAACTGTTCATGCAACTCAGCAGACTAATTACCGGACATTAATTAGGTCAAAGGAGTTTACATAGGGTTTCAGGGGAAAGGACTAAGAGCAAGACTTGGTGAAGAATATTAAAATACTGAATACATAGATATAATATCTAGGGTAATTATTGAGTAGATGACATAAACTTTAACAACTTAAAAATCATAGCATAATGGAAAGACATGCAAGCAGAAACTGTTATTCATCTTTCATGTTCTATAATCAGTGCTATTTAAAATTTCGACGTGTTACAAAGGAAACATAAATTGAAATTCTTCATACATGCATATATACAAACAGAGATACACATATTTTGTACATATATATATATATATACGTATTTCTTTCTTTTCTTCATTTTTTCTTTTTTTTTCCTAAGTCAGTTAACAAGTGGTGAACAATCAGTGGTTCAGTAATTAAGTTTTAGTTTAGTTTGTTTCTTCAAATGCAAATAAAATTAAATGAAATGATTGTATTTTCTTAGTTTAGGATGCCCAATAACAGACTAAAGCAAAATGTACTTACTAATCTTCAGGATGTGGTAATCTCAGGGCACCAAAAGGCAAAGGAAAAACAAGGTAAGCTAAGACAGAAAACAGACAGATGGTATCTCCAGATCATCAAAAAAATACAACTTATATTCTTTTTTTTTTTTTTTTGTACTGGGGCTTGAACTCATGACCTTGCATTTGCCAGGCAGGTGCATGTGCCACTGAGCTGTAGCCCTGGCCCCTCAACTTTTATTCTTGTCTACATACACAGAATTGCCTTGAGAAGTCATTAAAACTATTATACTTTGAAACTGTTTAAGAAGAGAAAAGTACGAAAATTGTCTGTTGGATCTCTTCTGTTTTTGTCATTCATTAGTAAAAGTTGGTCCATGGGGGCATTTAACTCCCTGCAGTTCCACATTTCTTAAATCTCCCTCTTACAACACGGAGCTGCCGTACTTCAGCTGTTTCACACCTGCACATAGGCATAACCATAGCCTACGCTTCAGTAACATTGTCTGTGATGCTGGAGCCAGTCTTTACCCGTGGGGAAGCGTGAACCAACAAGTGAAGGAGGAAAAGCTCCAGTAATGATAGTGGCAGCAGGGACTCTTCCATAAACCAGCAGCTTAGGCCTATGAGCTTATGGGGACACTGTGGTCAGAGAAGGAATACTAACATGGGGAATATCTTCATTTTGGAAAGGATAAATCACTACTACCTCCTCCATGGTACAAGTGGCCCATTATTTTAACTGACTTATGCCAGACTGCACCTTTCGTTAGTGAACTGTGCTGTATGGAAGGATCAGTATTGGAGCTTATTAAGTTTGGGTGTTCAGAGGTGAGAGTAACGATATCACACTTAGTAACAGAATATCCAGGCTATGGGGCCTCTACATAGTTTCCATTCCTGCCACCATAACCATTCTTCTCTTTGGCTCTTTTCAAAAGCTCTGAAATTGAGAAAGAGAAAAAGCTGACTAACATCCACAACATAGGCCTTCTTGTCCGTCTGGCCACTGAGAACCCTAGCTGCGGTATAGTCTCCGATGCATACTAATAAGAAACAACAGCAACTTTCACTTTTAGTGTCCTCTTCCATGAACCCATCCATATGCTTATTTTCTAGATTGTCCTGTTCCTGGTTTTCCAATCATATTCCAGCCTGTGACTAAATAGAGACAAGTAATTAACTGGTATTCAGGAATCAAAAGGATCCCTTACTTTGGGCTACTTTTTCCATATAAAGTGGAGAAAGAAGAGTACTCTTTGCATCTCTGTCACCAAGAAGGTTGTCCCTTAAGTACTTTATTTCAGGGCCATTTCTCTGTTGAATCAGCAGACCAGGTGTGGCAGGTGTCAAGATATGATGGCATCTAACCAACAAAAGTAGACTCTGTTTAATCTTCTCCATCCTTGACTATTGCTCATAGCTGACTTCATCCAATGGGGCTCTCCTGGATGTTCAATTGAAGGAGAAACAAGAATTAATACCACATCTATAAATAACTTGAGACATTAGACTACCTTCTTAAGTGATTTACTTCTGTCTTCTACTTCTGTTTGAGTCTAACCTTTAAGAAACACTTTCATTTTATAGTAAATTTCCATTGCTTTTACCTGAACTTATATCATAGTGCCTTTCCTATCTAATGTGTCCTGGTGACGAATGTTAATTCCATGAGACATTTTTTTCCTTGGAGGCCTTCTCCATGCATGATTGGATTGAGGGAATTTCTATAAGCTAGGAAGGACATAAACAGTTGTCTAGGTATAACGGAGGAGAGCCAAATCCAAGTTTGCAATGTCATCCTAGAGACTGAGGCATTAGTGACATGAAGTTTCACACACAGCAGGTGATTGTTTGAGTGGCCACAATGATTTAGGGGGACACAAAAATGAGTTTTAGCTCAAGCATAAGAAATTATGACTATTACTGGTTTTGTTATTGGTATTTGCTTCTTGAGATATTTTTAAGGAGTTTAAATAAGGTTGGACATAATGAGAGAAACCATTTAGTGTGTTTTAAAATGCGTTGAGCTGCTCTAGAATTTCAGTTATCAAACTCACTTTAAAAATTTGCTCAAAACAAATTACTGGGTAGAGAGACTTTATTCTTTTGTTTTACAGCATTCAGAATTTAGAAATAATAAATGTTAATCTTTAAACCTAAAATGATACGTTCTATATATTAAGAAAAAAATTATTTCACTTTCTGTGTATTCTCCATCTTAATGTTTTTATTTTGAGATGAAGTATTAATGAATTGGATTTCTGGTGAGTGTATAGCATCAACTGACTGCAAATAAAATATGGTACTTAAAATAATAATTAGTAATGGTGCTGTACATATCCATCATTATCTTTCTATGATAAAAATTAAAAGGACAATTAGGGAGGTGAATATGATTGGTTGCTTATGAAATTTTTTGGTAGTGTTCTCTAACAAGCTTGAACTCAATGATCAAGGTCTATTTCCATTATAAAATATTTCGTGTTTTGATTTAGTCTATCACATCACATGCTTTTTTCTTTCTAAAAATATTTCTTTATATCTGTGATGTCATTTTGTAAAAATATTACAACAGTAATACAATTGCTACCAAAAGTAAAGATCACAAAAAAAAAAAAAAAAATGACGGTCACCTTGAAGGTTTCCGTAAACATTTTCTATACTTTAAGATGCACATACTTGCCTTTTCTCCTGGTGTTTTTTTCCAGTCCATAATTGTGAAAATGTCAGTCAGATGATACTCCTATTTCAGTCTATCCATCATTATTATTCAAGTAATTGCCACCATGGTTATTATCGTAATTATCTTGTCATCAGATATATATGTAGTCAATCACATTTACTCACAATGTTTCTTGTGATTCAAGAAAATCAAACTTTTAACTATCTGTTCATAATATTTTAGTTCTCATTCTTGTAGAACTCAAGAAATTTGTGTAGAAGTTTTCTTATACATTAAATTCAAGTTTTATTTTTCCAAAAGCTTGTAAAGAGAAAAAGAAAACAATACCAGTATGAATGTGTAAAGAAAAATAAAAGCTATAAAGGTATGTGAATTGCAGAAACTGTATATTGTCTTTTTTAGGTATTATAGAATTTCCTAAATAATAAGAGGTGAATAATTTTTAAAAGAAGATAAACATAAGTAGGAACGCAACAATCATGTTTCATTTCTCCTTAAACAAGTATTGAGATGTATTTCAGACTTTTCCAAAAAACACTAAAAGAGGAGTAAGATTAAGAAAAGACCTTGGTTTTCTTTAATTTTGTTTCTTTTTTTAGAGAAGAGGTGATTTTTTGCACAAACTGTCGTAATTTCCTGAGAAATAAAGTGATTCATATGCCAACTATTTATTCATCCTCAAGTAATTTCTTTAAATTTTGTGATTTGTATGTGTCCATGTATGTGCAACAGAGTACTGTTAAAAATTTTACTAAGAAACAGAGATACAGAGATCAAATAGCAGAGCTTTGGCCATTCTAACTCATAGCAGAGTTGTATTTAAGAAGCATCCACAATTACCTTTGCCTGTGAGTCAAAGTTACATGAGATGCAGGGATCAGATTCATAGTAACAGTACAGATGCAGGATCATTTGAAATCTTGCCCAGTTTTCTAGTACAGTGAAGGGCCACCAACAGAGCGAAAGTGTTTGGCATGGACTTTGGAAAACCTGGAGCTAAAAGAAGAAAGGGAAAGCAGAAGTCGCTTGTCCTATAAATACAGACCCAGTTAGAGGGGAGAGCAAGAGATTTTCCAAGGAGCTAACAATACTGCCTAAGAACGAATCATTCTGCTAAAAATAAATCTACCAATCCTTAGGAATTATAGGGCATCTTTTATTTGTACCAGTCACAAATGACCTTTTTCTCTACACATTTTTGTACCTCTTCCACTCTCTTCCATTCTGCCATAATGGAAATACATTTTTGTTTTTTTTAACAAGTGGGAGTGGGGTGGGGGAGATTGAGAGTCTTGCAGAAGAGTGAATGAATTGCTACATTACCTTCTTTCTACTGCAAACAGTCAGTTCATAGCCCTCCCTAGTTCTAGAGGGAAACAGTTTGAACTTAGCAGTTCAAAAAAATTTTTTTACGATCACGTACATTCTACTTGCTGAATTTGAAGTACAGTACTCATAACTGACTGCATAATTTCTTATTTCCTTTAATAGCTAAGAAATATCATGAGATTATGAGAATAGAGTAAAGACACTCACTCCCCATTTGTGCCTACTATCAATGTTAAAGTAATAGTAAAGGACAACAATAAACTTGCTTTTATGATTTCACAGCATGCTGCTGGAAGCACACACAAACTCAGTAATATTATTAACTTGCCCTTGCATATTAGCCTGAATTTCATTCCACTTCCTACATTCCCCTAGGACAGTGTGGCAAACTTGTGGCAAATGTGTAGCCGAAGGCACACAAAGCCCATTCTACTGCACCTGAACCAAATCGCCCCAGCATTGCCCCAGTGGCCCAGCATCGGACGACAGCCCACATTAGGCCATCGTTGACCTAGGGAAATTTTTTTTAACCAGATGTCCAGTTACCCATATTTTATATCTGCATAGTAAATTTGATAAAATTTTGATCTGTAGCTCCTCACAGTATCAGTATGTAAGTACAAAAATTTTTGTATTTAAAAAGTGATGAACTTACCATTCAAAAATCTATGGGTGCCTTTATAAGAGATTTTGATATAGCAATTCCAGAGGAAGGAAAATACATTCTATGTTTAGATGAATCAAAGTGTAAACACGTGGAGACCATGTTTGGAACAGAGAACTGCAAGATTTATCATGAATTATGCTGGTATAAATATGGGTGTACAAGAATCACTGTAGTATGTCATCATTAACTTTTTCAGGAAGGTATCTAGAAGGAGAATAGTTGGGTCAAAAGGAATTTGAGAAATCAGTATAGTAATATCAATAATGGTTGTACTAGCTTACATTTCCATCAGTGTAGAAGGAAATTGTGATATTTACACTCAAGGGATTACTACTCTGCCATAAAGAAGGAAAAATTTGAGTCATTTATGGAAAACGGATGCACCTTGAGACCATAATGCTAAGTGAAATAAATCAGACATGTAAGCCTAAATATTGCCTAAGTATGTTTATTAAATATAAATAATTTAAAAAGTAAAAGAAAAGAGACAAGATATAGGGAGATTTTTAGAAAATGGGAAAGGGATCTTGAGGTAGAAGTGGGGAAGAAAGTGAATAGAAGGGAAGTAAAACAATTAAGATAGGTTATGTACATGTAGCTACTCCCCACAATGATTTTAATAAATGCATACTATTAACATGTACTAATGAAAAATCTAAAAGTAAAAACAACAAAAAAGGGAAGACTTCAAGCCATCTATATCTTTGAAATGCATGTTTTGTGGCCTTAACCCCTACCTTATAAGCAAGCTTTGGTAGTCTTGTCAAGGTTTCCTAAGGATGCTTATACATGCCCAGCAGCTGAAAACAACAGTATTAGTAGAAAGCTACTTTTATCAGCCTATAGGCCACACAAATGGAAAATAATACTTCCAGAAATTTTCTAAACCAAAACAAAACAAAACAAACAAACAAAAAAAAACCAGCAACAGAACCTATGTGTTTTATCCACAATTCTTCAAAAAAGCAACATTTTATATAAGTGATATAAATTATTGAAAGAGGTTTTTTTCTCTGTGTTGCTCTTTCTTATCACAAATCCATTTTCAGCATAAATTTTCATCAAGTCAGACATAATGGCACATAGGCAGAGTCTCAATCCTCTTGGTTTCCTTAGCAATGCCTTGGAGAGTACAGATAAAATGTCTTTCCAGTTAACCATGAACTGCAGAAAGGCAGAGGCATACAAAGAAATTAAGCTTCACATTGAGTAGCGGTACCTGTCAGCATGCTGAATATTGTCTTATGACTTAATGTTTTTAGATTCTAGGTGACTGTAATAACTGATAGAGTCAGTTAATTTTAAATTTCAAAGATTTCTCGATCAGGCATTTTTTGATCTTCACAGTGCTGTGTAATGTATCTGATGCAGAGTTTTCTAAATATAAGCAGAATCAGGTTGTTGCAGCTTTGGCCATAGTTTTCTCAATTCTGCTGTCAAACAGGTTAAAAATGACCAAGGGACAACAGACTGGGGAAAATGATGAGGCTCAAAAAAATCAATTAATGTGTTATCTTTCTTCAATTTCTATTAAGGCTCAGTGATTCTTTTGAGTCTCATACGTTCTCCTACAGGAAGAGAGAAAAATTTTGGGTCAAAGACAAAATGCTACTGCTGTTGCTGCAGCTGAAAGTCACAAGCCATGTGAGCCATGGTGCCATGTTTCCTCTTCACTGAGTGTGCTGTGCAGAGGACAGACTGGTGGTAACCAGGGCTTGTGATTGGTATATAATGCAGTGATTCACTATCCAAGAATCAGAAAAATCAGCAGCAAACGATGCACTGTGTTTCTTTTTAAATATTTTATTTTTAGCATAAACTCCATGTCTTTTTATTTCCAGTTATTGGTAATCGAAATATGCACAATTTCACATGCTCCTTATCATCTAGTTTTACAAATATCTTTCACAAATATCTTTCACAGATGGGATGGCACCTGTTATGGATTACAAACTGGTGGTCAACTTAGCACCAGTTTCAGCTGGTGTTGAGTTAAAGATGTTCCACCTGAAGAAAGTTGCCAGCATAAATAGGGACGTGGGGAAGAAGAGCCGGGTGTTGAGGGTTCTTCCAAGTTGCTGTTGGAGCCGCTGGTTCTCCTGGAGGTGTTTGTCATGCTGGCTTCGCCAATATGAACTCTGCCATTATCGTCGGAGGAGCTCGGGACCTCATCGGTGAGAGTGGCTGTGGTTCACATTGCAGGAGCCCTGCTCCTCACATTGTACATCGCTTCCTGACTCCGGAGGGGAGGCTGTGTGCTGGGGAAGCTTGTCATGCTGGGCTTCCTGACCTGTGCTCAACTGTTCTCCATCGTCGGAGGAGCGCGGGACCTCGTCGCCGTTGGGGATGGCTGTGGTGCTCTTCAGGGCAGCCCCGCTTCTTCTTTTGAGGGTGACTTCTCGGCTCCCATGTAGAACCCTCAACTTACTGCACGGCTCCTTCACCCTGCTGGCATAGACTTTTTAGCTCCACCGCTGACCTGTGGCCTTCCCAGCACAGAACCGTAAACAATCTGGCGTGAGCCCTTATTGGGGGCTCTTAGATTCCCAGTTGGTACTGTGGGAGGCATTGTCATGCATTTGGGTCTCTAGTGGGATTCTTGCATGATATTGCTGTGGGATCCAGGCCCTCGGCTATCCTGGGTCTTAGTGTTGTGGACAGATTTTCCTGCACCGTCTTGTGTTTAACTTTGGGTGATTTTTATAAACAGTATTACAAACCCTGTGTCCTGTATGTAGTTGTTCTCCCTGTAACCCCTGACTACAACAGCACCAAAGAGTATTTTTTTTCCACGTTTTTCAGACCTGGCTTGTCAAAAGCTGAGATATTTGGTAATGCTTTGGGTTTTATTGTAACTAAATTTTGCATGCAATTTTAAAGTCTTTGTTTCTGGTTCTAGGGCTTCCCATAATTCATGGTGGTTATAAACCTATCAGGCATCTGTTTTAATTATTAAATTCCTGTTTTGTTTTTACATAAGTAAATAAATATTTTATTTTTTGGTAAGTGTAACATTGCTTTTACATTGTGCCTAGATCATACTTAGTAAAATAAAAGTTTGTAAGAACTGAGACATCACATCCCAATGTCAAAGGGACACTTTGTATTTTTAAGCTGATCTTAATACTAATGATAATAACAAGTTGTATAACAAATTTAGATATTTCATAAAGATACCAAAAGCCTTGAGAAGCACCTGAAAATTTAAAAGTTAGTAGATCCAAGTCAAGAGAAAGCCACTTGATATTGCATAAGAGAGGATGACCTGACATAAGATTAAAACAAAAATTCTGAACATAGGCTTCAGCCATGAAAATTAATGACCTCAGAAAATACACACTAACATTAAAAATATTCATCATATATTTACATGCATTGTATAATGTTGCACATTGGGACTTTATATTACATAGTGTATATTAATTTTTATATATTAATAAAGTAAGAGTTCATTGATTATACTATGTATTAATATGCATTTTGTAGTGATATTTTATAATAGTACATAATGTAAATTGCACACTACATAATATTTAATGTTATATATTTCACTGTGTCATAGTTATTTAGTCCTTGCTGAGACACATTACCCAACACCTTCATCTATAAAGAGGAAAGGTTTATTTTGGCTCACAGTTTGTCGATTTTTTTCAGTCCATAGTTGGTTGGCTCCAACTCAAGGTGGAACATAAGAGGAATATGTCAAAGGAGAAAAAGCAAGTAGCAAGGCTGTGAGAAGCAGGAAAATCAATAGAGGAAGGAGGGAGATATACCTTTCCAAGGAGCCCTCCCAGTGACCCACCTCCTCCTAATAGGCTTCATTTTCCAGTATCACATTTAGCTAAACACTCATCAATGGACCAATCCACTGACGAGTATTATCTCCCATGATCCAATCATCTGCCAAAGGTTCATCTATGAATTGGACTTTGGGGAAGCATGTCAATATAAACCATAACATATTGCTTCTTTTTCATTTTATATTGCAGTGCCCATACAGAACTTCTCAATTATTTCTATGGATACATGTATATGGGTACTGAAGGCACACATGAGATAAGTCATATTGTCTCTGTGTGGAAGAATTAAAAATGATTTTTATTTTAATTTATCCATTACGCCAGCTTTTGGACAATATATTGCATTGCATCTGTCACATTCTACCTGTTATCAACTCTTGATACCCAAAAGCATCTCTTTAAGCAATACTTCATTTTCAAATAAACACAGATCATAATTCTACTTATCATAATGTCACAATCCTGTGTAAAATGGAAAATACAATAATCCCTTCCCCAAAGTCTCAACAGTTCCAAGATTGCTGAAAAGTCCAAAGTGTTCTCTTGTGATGAAGCTGAAGTCTTATCTGTGAAGCCCTGTATCAAATTACATAGTATTGGCTGGGAGTTTGGCTCAGGGGCTTAAGCACCTGTCTGCCAGGCACGAGGTTGTGAGTTCAATCCCTGGTGCAGCAAAAAAAAAAAAAAAAAAAAAAAA
>RJWM01027043.1:0-27308 GCA_004363535.1 Dasyprocta punctata | reverse complement strand
AGCATGCTGGACCACAGAGGACAGAGATCAACAAGATATATAGTGTGCCTAAGGAAAGTCCCCAAGGAAAACAAAGCCCCCCAGACTTTCACAGAGAGCAACATGATCAAGACTGTAACCCATCCTGGCACTGATGCTGACAGAGGACCTGAGAGACTCTGTATGTGGTTCCAAGAGTAATGCCTCAAGAGGCCTACCTGACCTTGATAGACAGCAAGAGGTCAATTTTGATTAACACAGGTATCAGGTTAACTTGATCTTAAGCACCCAGTAGAAAAATGTAATCAAAAGAGATAAATAAACTTTTGTCACTTGTCTATGTGCCCTCCATAGTAGCAGTTATTCACTGTGAAACACAACTCAACCGGTCTCTCCCTCTCTTAAATAAAGGTAAAATTAATAAGGCAAGCTGTGCTCCAAAATCAGATGAAGTTAGACATTCTAACAACAAAACAAAAAGATACTTGTGCCATTATAAAATCTGAATGCTGTGTATACATTCCTGGTCCTTCCGCTAATATCTCCATGGTTATTCAAGATATTAGATGACAGATTAAGGCCATATCAGATTCTCTGAAATTCCCTAGACCTTCTCCTTATCCTCTTTGTGGAAGGCTGTTACTGGGTCTTCCTAATGAAAACATTTGTTAGTTCTATTCCTAATAGTCTTGTTGATTTTATTGTTTGCTCCATGTTGACTTAACTGTTTCTTTGGCCTTGTCTTCTCCAGACTTAAAGCTATATGCTTATCCAAGGTGAAAATGCCTGACCTTCACTGAGGGGCTTTTCTCCAGACCTTCTGGAGACTGTCTCTAACTGTAAATCACAACTACAACCCCCTTCATTCTGAAGGAGCCAAAACAACTGATCAATTCTTCCTGTCCCCTCATAGGAGTTTGAGACACCTCTTCAGAGGGAGGGATATTATAGACAGTTAAATTAGGAAAAATATAATTACCTGAGTAAGATCGGGCCCTTCAGAATGTCAAAATAAGAGGAAAAATGCACCACAGCTGTGACCAGAGATGCATCAGTTAGAGGTCAGACCTCAAGACAACAACAAAAGGACCAGGCCTACATAGTCCCCAACGAATGAGATAAATGATAACACCTAGTCTAATAGATTCTAGATAGACATCAGTCACCTCAGTGAACAACCAAGACCCCCAGATCATCACCTGCCTGAAAAGTTCTTTGGTCTTCTGATGCCCCTCAATATGGTGCTTACTTCTTATTAGATCAATATTACTTAAACAACTCACAGTTCAGCCTCTCTCTTCTTTCATGTGCATGTAAAAAACTGATAGGTGTGCCTTTACTGACATGGAAGTCATGATTGCCAGACAGTGAGTATAAATTCAACCTGAGATCTTCAGAGACACAGAAATTTTAGAACAGACTTTAAAGTGTAAAGTGTAGCATTATCTTGCTGTTAAAGGGGTTGCCTAGATGATTAGATAGAAAACACTGATGTTTTGGAGGCTTCCTCACCCTAGGGCCCAGGGAAGAAATCCTCCAAACCATTTGCTTCTATTTCTAGAGGTGATCTCTTTTTACAGGATAAAAAAGGCTCCAACTATTTCCAACTTGCTGTTTGATATTTTCTCATTCTCTCTCAAAAAATTAAAAGGCAATAATTTAAATCTCTTGATTATTAGTCTTGCTACTAATGCTTTCTTCTTTAAACATGATTGTTACAGCTCAAATCGATTATAACCTATGCTGGAGGTCCCCCAGGACCACTCCAACTGACTCCTTTCCAGACCTTGGTTTGGCCACCGAAGACTGAAGCTACCCAAGGGCTTCAGAGGCCCCCTGGAACATCTCAGACACTGAACTCTGGGTAACTCTTATATTAGAGGGTAAGTCCATCCCATTTTTATCTAATACAGGTACCTGCCATTCTACTTTGCCTTCCTTCCAAGGACCAACCCTTTTTGGTCCCAATTACTGTTGTGGACATTGAGGATAAAGTCTCCAGTCAATGTCAAAATGTTTTAATTACACTTTAAAAAAACTATCCCAATGTGGTTCTGTTTGGGTCAACACCTTTTCCACACTCATTTTTTGTCATCCCTACCTATCCTGTCCTATTAGGGTGAGACATCTTAAGCAAGTTGTCAGCTACTCTGACCATCCCCAGGACGCAACCATCCCTTGTAGCCACTCTCATTACTTCTTCCCTTTGCTCCCCAGCGGGTCCCATAATTTCCCCTCATTTCAACCCTAGAATCTGAGATACTTCCACTCCATCCCTGGCTTCACTTCAACATCTGCTTGCAGTCCTTCTCAAGCCTAACCATTCCCACCCTGCCTGTCTTAGTTACTTTTCCCTCATTGCTAAGACAAAATATCCAACACTCAAAATTAAGGAAGGAAAGTTTTACTTTGCTCACAGTTTGTGGCGGTTTCAGTCCATAGTTGGTGGCTCCAAGGCAGGGTGGCATGGCACGGGGCAACAGTTCAAGGCTGTGAAAGACAGCAAAGGCAGCAAGAGCAAAAAGAGGGGACAACAAGCCTCTTTCTCCTCTCTTATATTGTAAGCAGGCTACATCCTTCATGTGGGTATAGCACTCACAACATCTCCATGCCCTCCTCTTGCATGGCTGAGGGTGTTTACAAAGTAAGGACCTTGGCCTCCTGCTGAATCAGTTAGTTAAACTTTGGACCTTCTCAAATTGACACAGTGAACAACATCCTAGAGCAGTTAGGGCATGTCCTCTACACCCCAGGATATAGAGCTGTTGAGTTGCTTAGTTAAGTTTCTAGACTTCTCAAGTTGATACAGTGCATCAACCATAACACTGCCTAATGACAATATCCCAACCTAGACCCAGCTGTTTGGGGACTACAACCTATTATTTGTCACCTATTGCAACATGATCTCTGAATCCCCATAAACTCCCCTTAAAACACTTTCATTCTCTTGGTACAAAAGGCAGATGGCTCTTCCAGGCTGATACAAGATCTCTGTGCTCTCAACCAGATCACCCTTCCCATACACCCCATGGTGCCTAACCGCCAGTACCAAATAACCACTCCTCCTTTCTCTGGGTAATAGGATACTTCTGTCTCTGGGTTCCTGCTAAAGATTCATAAAGGGAGACACCACTGAGCCCTTACATCATAAGACTATTCCTCACTCCTTTTTTCAGACCTTAAAAGAGGCCTTGTTACTCCTAAAAGTGCTAAAAAACAAACAAACAAACACAAAAAACCTCCCTACTCATCCCATAACCTTCATATCTTCCTCTCACCTCTCACCTTTTCTCTCTGCTCCTCTCCTGCCTTTCCACCCTTCTGCCCACTGAGACAGCGGGAGGCTTGCCCTACTTTCCATGCTGCTTAAACCCAGCGTTGGTCATGGAAACACCCTCTATGGAGAACTGTCTTCCCTTGGTGTTTAGCTAACTGCGGGGACAGCTGCTTTGGCCACTCACCCATGCTTCGTTACAGTCCTGGGTCCCAACCCAAGGTGTCCACTGCGGACCTTGTTGCTGCTCTTATTTTGACACACCAGGTGTGACCATTACCGCTGTCAGTTCTCCATGGGAAACCTTCCTTTTTCTATTCCCCCTAGCCTGTCTCCTTAAAAACCTAACACCTCTCTGCCCCTCCCCTGGTCTGCTGAGATACCCTATGTCCAGGCATTCTTTATGCTCCATAATCTTCCCAACCTGTGCTGTTCCTGTGACTCGTTTCAAATCCCTCTTCTTTCCCTCCCATCTGGACTTCCCCATTTGTCCCTGATTTAATCAATTTTACCTGAGCAATTAATCTTATTAGTTGATCACAGTTCTGTCCCACCTCATGCCCACCTTGTGAGTTCCCATTTTTCCCTACTTTGAACCCACCTCGCCTCATAGTTTTGCTCTATAAAAGTCCCTGGAAAAGACAGTCTTTGGCAACCTGCTTGGGACCCCTTCTGTCTCTCTCAGACAGAAGCTTTCTTTCTCTCAATAAATATATTCTGCTTCTAACCTCCATTATTCCTAAAATTCATTCTTCAATTTTACAGAACATGAACTTGTACCGGACATCTAGTAGGCTGGGAGCTTCATTCCCCTATATCACAAGCACGAGACATCTGAAGACACCCAAACATTTACACCGGGTGCCCCAAGCACTTTGCTCACTGAGGTACCAGACATTCAGAAAACTTTAAGCATGGATGTTTGCCCAGCTCTCCTCATCTGAGGTCCCTGTCCCACTCTGTTCAAGCCCAACAAAAGGGCTCCATTTTTCTCTGTACCACACAGATGGCCCTTTTGCCCTCTGTCTGCCTGCACTCAGGCATGATAAATTTCACACCATGTTGCCTTTACACAAGCCTGCTGATCTCTGACTTGTGAAATTCTTTGCATCCATAATTTCAAATCCAAACCACTCTCGCCAGTGGATATGACAGCTTTTTCAGATTCTGCATACAGAATTTCTCTGGTCTAAGTTTTCTCCTTTTAAAAGAAATATGTCAATAATTTTCTCCTTAGTGACATTTTTATTATCCTCTAGAGTATGCATACTTTGGAAAAACTTACACTTTTTTCATGCCTTTATCTCTAACATCATTTCAGGTCTCTAAGCTATAATTCTAGGTCCCCAAATTGGATTTGACAAGTTAATTCCAAGCATTGATCTGATTTCATTTCTTTGTACCAACATGAACATTTTATTTCTCATTCATTCAATAAACTGGAGGTTTGAACTGAGTGTGGCTGAATCAGTCCTTGCCCTCAGAGATCCTAACAGCAGATCTAAAAATGCTTAAACATGAATTGCAATCATTTTTCAATTGGAACTTGACTCCTAGTGGGGAAGAAGTTGAGATAATGACCTTGAGAGGAATAAGACCTAATAGGCTTATTCCAAACTGCCCTGTTGTGAACCGTGTCATGCCTTAGGATAGATACACCAGCATGAACCCAGAGGGTCACAAAAAACCAGTAATGAACTCTGCAGTGCTAGCTCATATTTCTGAAAATGGTAAACCACAGTTGAGCCAGTGCAATGTTACCACCGCGTCCTTTTGACAATGTGTGGGCCGCTGTTCCGCAGCAGCCCCTCCCAGTTCAACTTGCTGATGACTCATCCATTCCATCCCCATGTCTATAAATCAGTGGGGAACACTGTACATCTTTTATTCTGCATCAGTCTCTGCTGTTGGAATCATCTTCACTCGGTACAGGAAAGGAAATTTACATGGCCACTTTCCAAACTCAAAATAAACTATCTCCTGGATTTTGTACCAAACTGAAACAATCAAATAAAACTCCCCAGTTTCTGAAGCTCGGTGTTAGAGATGGACAAATCTAGGGCTGCAGAGAGGAACCAAGCAGGAAACTTTCCACCAAAACATTACATTTTCAGCCTCAGCTCACTGATGTAATTTCCATTCCTGTTAATAAAAGCAGTAAAACCTGCAGGTTGGGAAAGTGGAAATTGTATAAATACACAAATGGGCCACCTGTTGTTTTGAGACACTGCTATTGTAGCAGAACATCCCCCCCCCCCAGCAGGTCTGTTATTTGTCCAGGTAATAGTTCTGGTTATAGTTCCTGTTACTTTGTTTCTTAGAAAGGGCCAACCATTGTGATGCATAGCTGGTCACTATGATGCACATTGTATAAACAATCTCCAATTGACAAGACATTCTTTCTCTGTACTTCCTGCTTGCTTATTCCATATAAACCCCAGACCATCAGAGATCAGGGCCTGATGTTTTGGGAATGATCCCAATCAGTGCCCTTCGGTGTAAATAAATCTGCCTCCAAATCATGGGTGTTGTTTCAGTGTTTCTGCTTGCTATTGCACTACAGGCAAGAGAAACTTACTCTAATTAGCTCAAGACAAAAAGGGCTATTATGGGAAGTATAGCAGGGACAAAACTATTGTCGTTTAATATTTACAGCCTTCCCCCACTCCTGATTTCTAAGGAGGGTTTGTGGGCGTATACGTGGGTGCCTGCATGTGTTTGCTGCTTAGTTACTGAGTCTGTGTCCTGCTGATGGTTATAACTGATAGATCTGCTGGTGCCTCTTGGGTTTGAACATAGCCTGAAGCGGATACCAGCCCCAAATCTACACCCCAAATCTGTGTCTACAGCTATCTAACCACTGTTTGGGGGTTTAACAATCTTAATTGTTGACAAATAGTCTCTGACAGATTCTTTTTGGGTCAGGGATCCCTAGATCACCCAGTCACCTACCATTCAAGGTGGGATCCCTGAGAATACATCAGTAGCCTAACCATCCCTTAAGGGAAGTTCATTAATGAGGGAAGCAGTTAGGAGCTGGATAGATTATTTTAGAAGACCAGCAGGGAAAGAACTGATCAGCATCTACAGTACAAATACAATACCATTCAGAATTCATCAAGTTAATATTTCAGTGAGTTCCCTTAGTTGATATGCTGCTTATAGTATATGTCATATAGTGAATATACTATATATGTAGCTCTGTTTCTTGGGCTTTTAGTTTAGTAATATATCACAAGTGTTTTTTTCCTATCTTTGAATTTTTTCTCTCAGTACTTTGATGGTGGCATAATACTCAATCATATAGATATCATTATAACCTATGAATTACAAGATAGGCATATGATTTCTATGTGTCTGTTATTTTATATGAAGCTGCAATAGACATCTTTATAGCTTAATCTTTGTGTATATTTCTGATTATTTCATTAGAGACACAATATTTATATGTGGGATTTACTAGATACATTCTTTTTTTTTTTTTTTTTTTGCGGCACCGGGGATTGAACTCACAACCTCGCACCTGTCAGGGCAGGCGCTTAAGGCACTGAGCCAAACTCCCGGCCCTACTAGATACATTCTTATAAATATTTATTTCTTGCCATTTTTTTGCCCAAAAACTGTGTACTGAAGTATACTCCCCTCTACAATGATTAAGTGTGGTCATTTTATTTTGGCACCAACTCCTACCCATTTAGAAAAACAAAGCAGCACAAAAGTGGACATTGCTGCCGTATGCAGTTTTCGCCCATCTGATTCCTCACTTAGGTTGACAAAATTTAAAGCTAAATTCCCAACATACTGGGAATAAAGCAAAATTTCCAGCATCGGTCTCTGGATCACCAGCATCAGCCTTAGCCTTGGAACTAACTGTTAGAAATGGAAATTCCTGGCCTCTACCTAAGACTTACTGAATCAGAAACTTCAGAGATGAAGGCCAGCAATCTGAGGATGATTCTGATACAGGGTTGAGAACCAGCAATTGAGAAAACTGAAGCATCCTTTCTAAGCTCCCCCAGGGAGTCCCCATTTTGACATGCCCAAACAGCTTTTTGGGGGCCCTAGCTGGCTGATGTAACTTAAAGGCAATGGGTTTGCATTTAGAGGGCTTGAGTCAGAAGATCTGGATGCCCTATTGGGTGTGCAACGAAACACAGTGCTAATGACTCACTACAATGTTACATCTTACTTACATTTCAAGGTGGAAATTGTTCTGTATCATTCAGTCCAAATGTGACACTGGGAGGAAGTTAGATTTTTAAGCTAAGTTACTCCAGATGTTTTGCGGTTATGCAATGATACGGAGCAAAACATGTTTTCCCTGCTGAATGAAAACACAATATAAGTTTTCTTTAGCTGCTGAAGATTGCAAAATCTGGCCCCCCTCCAGGCTATTAGCACCCACTTGCCTCCCCTCAAGGGCAAAGGACAACCAGGCCAAAGAGAAAGAAAAATACAATGCTCTCAAGTTCACAGCTGATACTGAGGAGTGGAGGGGCTGGAACATCTGGGATACATCGAAATAGAGGTGATGGAGTACAGTACAGAGCTCCACACCCCACCACCTCTAGATCAGGCTAGCTCATTCAGAATGTTTCCAAGAGTGCTCATCATGAAGATTTTATGACTGAGATTTGAGGCAATGTGGTAGGTGTGGCAGAGAAAATTGGGGAGCAAAATATTCTTCGCAGTGTCCTTCAAATACCATCACAGAAATGACTGCTTTCCTGCACCTAGATTTAATAATGCTGCCACACTGAGACCTTTCAAGCTTCTGTCCCATTGACATTCCAGAAAAATTCAGTATGATATAGTGAGGAAAGTGTAGATTTGGTGTTGGACAGCATAAATATAAATCTTTGTGCTCTTCATGGGCCACAATCTAGGCATGACTTTTATTTATTTATTTATTTATTTATTTATTTATTTATTGGCAGCACCAGGTATTGAACTCACAACCTCACACCTGCCAGACAGGCACTTAAGCCACTGAGCCAAACTCCCAGCCCTAGTTTTCTGAGGCAGGGTTGCACTATGTAGCTCAGGCCGGCCTTGCGCTCGTGTTGTAGCCCAAGCCGGCCTCAAACTCACAACACTCCTCCTTCCTCAGCCTCCCAAATGCTGTGATTAAAGGCGTATGCCACCGCGCCTGGCTAGGCATGACTTTCAGTAAGTCCCTTATCTTTGCTGAGTCTCAGTTTACTCACAATACAACATTGGGGCTGCTGCAAGGATTGAATGAGGTCACGTACTTCATATACAGTAATTGCTTCATTAATGGTCATTCCCCTAATCTCCTTTACAGTTCTTTGATGTTCTTTCAGTACCTTAGTCCTTTGTCTTAGTGTGAGGGACACAAAAATATTCTGTTGATGCCAGAAAGAAGAAAAAATAAATATTATCATGCATCTCAATATCCCTTTACAGCAGGATGTTCTTTACTTTTCTAAATGTTCTCGTTTTTTACTCTTCCAGTGATTCTTTATAGTGCTCCCAATCCTCTTCTCTTCCTCTCCCCCTGCCACATCCCTCCCTCTTTGCCTCCCTTTCTCTCTTTTTCTCTCTCTGGTGAGCATCTGAACTGCCGCAAAGCCAGGCCTACATGACTCAGCCTGTGTCCCAACTAGACCTTCCTGCGGGGAGGAAGAAAGAAAACAGAACAAGTACTGATGTGTGGTGTCTTCTACTTGGACCTTGCCAGTCCTGAGTGCTGGGGCTTCCAGATTCCAGCTTGTATCAGTCGGCAACTGAATTCTTTACAAATCAACTTACCCATAGCTTCATCAAGTCTGCCACCAAATCCTCAGCCTTGAAGATGCTAAAGGGCCAGACTTGGCCTTGAGTTGAGCTGAAGTTCAGGTCAGAACCAGATTCAGAATTAGTCTAAATTTCAACCTCCAATTTTCTCTTTGTCCTCTCAGAGACCATTGATAGACCTCTACCTTTACCTACCCTTATCCTAACTGATGAATACTCAGAGGACTTAGCCAGGTCTGAATTTGATCTCAAAGTTCATTTAAATTTGCAATCTCACCTGTAAGCCAAGGGCAATTGCACAATTGTTAAGATTTCCATGTAGGCATTAGTCCTAATAATGCTCAGTGATCAGGGACATGGAGAGTACCAATGAACTGACTATTCAAAAATTTCTTAGCTGAGCATTCAGAAAATAGGTGCTGAATTTCTCTCTATTCATTCAGCTCTGACATACTCTGAAACATTCAGTCATTCTTTCATTCAATAATAATTAACAAGCACTTGCTATATACCAGAATTATGAGGCTACAGTGGGGTTACAGTAATGACAAAGATGGACATACCCCTGCCTTCCTGGAGTTTACTATCCTTTGGGAAATGTAGAAATTAAATAGTCAAAATATAATAATTGCTGCAAAAGGATAATCACAGGATGCTGGGCAAAGGAACCGACCCACATCTTCCCCACAGGAGTTTTGGGGTCCTGCTCCTTCCCCCTCAATACCCTCATCCATCCCGTTGTCCATACACGTGGGTGTCTTTAGAGTGCTTAGGCGGGGCTAGATGTTAGAAATCATCCTGATTAGGCAATAAGCTTAGTGCAGCTTGTGCTGCAAAAAGGATGACCAATGAGGTGGAGCTGAGTCTTCTGCGTCTGTCACCCGTGTTTTTCAGGCTCTTTCCACCTGCTCCCCTCACAGGACATCTCAAGTGTTCGAGTCTTGGTAGTTACCACTCGGTGACTTCCTCTACATCCCAGCCCTCCCTGCCACACCACTTCCTGTCCACTGGGCACTGATGACACTTCCCTGGGTTCAGCTCTGTCCATGAGGCACCACAGGATCCTCCTGCAGCCAGCGAGAACAAGAGGGCCCAGAGCTATGCGACGCTGTTCTGCACAGTGGCAAAGCACGCCTCCCCCTCTGTGTTTGCTCAATTAGTGCAGCCTTCAAGTCATAGTCTTTCTGCTCGCATTGTTTATAAGAGTCAAAATGGAAGCAGCACTTTCAGATTTCAGGTCCATGAAATTCAGACACATAACCACAGAGTGTAAACAAGGGGTGAGTTGCAGGGCCTGAACTCACAAGCAAACAACACGTGTTATACACTGATCTGATCCCCAAATCACTCATCCTTTCTGACAGTGGAGGCTTTGTTAATGGCTCAGGCTTGTGGTGCCTGGCTCCTGCTGCCCTGGGATGACGATGCTCCTGGGTGGAGCTTAAGTCCTCCCTGTAGGGCTTTCTGGATGTGCTTATGGGTTCCCTATATATGCCACACCCATCTGAATGCCAGGGGCCACAGTTTGGGATCTTCCTGGGACCCATAGCTTTTGTCTGTCTTCCACTGGACCAGAATATTGGAGAAAGGGATGGGAAGGTGGTATGGTACACCTGAGAAACCCATCTTTAGTTACTCAATCTCTCAGGAAGGTGCTGGGCTTGAATTGTGCTGGTTACTTGTACCTGAAGATCGGGTGAGCCAGAAGCCAGAGTTTTCAGGCCTGTTGAAAGTGTCTTGAAATATACGAACTTGTAAGATTTAACACAAAGGCTTTAGACTTTTGCTACAGGTAGGAATCATTTTGGGAGCTTTGACAGCTGGGCGTGATGCCCAATCCTTTGGTCTTACCCCTAGAACTTAATCGAGTTGGGGTACAGCCTGGGCATCCCATTTTTGCAAGTTCCCTACATGATTCTAATGTGCAGCCATCGAGAACCACTAAACGAATAGAATCCTTGCCTTGATAAGGGAGATGGTTTGGCTGCTATATGACTTCTGCGGGTGGTGGCAAACCTCTGGCACATGTGCTGCGGTGGGCACACAGAGCCCTGTCTGTCAGCACTCGAGACAAGTAGTCCCAGCACCACCCCAGCAGCAGAGCATTGGATAACAGTACTGTGCTGGCACTTTGCAACAATCAAGTGGGCTTTGGCTTGCAGTTTGAGCACTCAGACTCTAAAAGGTTTGCCATCACTGCTCTATGTGGCCCAGCTCTGTGTGCAACCTTTAGGTTTACCTGCAACAAAAGAATGAGCACCTGCACTTCTGACATATTTACCAGTCACCTTTATACCTGCAATTATTGATCATGCTCCTATGACTAACCCTCCTTCCAATCCCCCATAGAAACTCAATCGATTTCAATGTGCCACACTCCTCATCAGTTTGATTAACTAGCCTTCCACAAGGCATAAATGGCAAGCAAAGCTTAAACACACCCTCTTTATTCAGTGAGATAATGTGTCAGGAAGATACTAATGTTATAACAAGCAAGGTGTTATTTTTGAATGGTGGGGTCTAAAGTTGGAAAGTCATTGCTTTTTGGAGAACACCTCGAAGTAGGGGTGTGTGAGATAGAAACCGAGGACCACTCAGAAGCTTCCAGCACCTTTGTCATTTGGAGCGATGACTGGAATTCCACTGACAACGCTGGCAACATTATTCTCAGAAGAACGATAGAGAATCTACCTCTCCTATTAGAACACAAACTCCTATTCTAATGGGGGGGCCCATAATCTATTCCTTTTGGAATCTTGTGCCATTTTAACCACATGTTTGTACTACTTTTGTCCTATAATAAATGTTTAAATTGTCAAAGTTATAAAATTCAAGTTCATCATCAATTTATTGAGTAGCTACTATATCTTAGGCCTCAAACTAGGTACTTCCATGCTATATTATTCAATCTTAGTATTGATATTTGGTATTAGTGTTGGGATTCATGTTAGGTATTATTTAGGATATAAGCTAATCTTTTTTTTTAAACAAAGGTATCTCAAAAGACAATGGATTAAACAAGGTGTGAATTTCTTTCTTGAATAATATTCCATATTATCACCCACCAAACAAGTAGCGATGTGGGGCTCATTTCTTGCCTCAACCATCCTTAACCTGCAGCTTCCATCCTTGGGTCCAGGATGGCTGCCTAGGCAATGGTAGAGGAACAAAGCCAGGCGACCACATCTGCATTTCCAGAAGTACAATCCAGAAGCAGCTGAAAACATTTTTGTTTACATCCTATTGGCTAGAATTCAGTCACGTGGTTATAGCTATATGCAAAGCAAGCTGGGAAATATAATTGTTAATTAGGTGGCCATGCATCCATCTACAACTAGAAATTGATATTATTAAACAAGGAAGAATAGATATTGATGGCAAATCTCATAAGAAACCTCAGTCCTCTGGTTAATTAATTTAGTCCTTATTGAAGTCAGTCATCTGGGCTGGGTACTGAGCTAGACATTTTCCACAATCTAATTTGATCCATTTGCTCAACTAAATCAGGAGAGGATCATGCAGACCATTTTACAGGTAAGAAACCTGGACGACAGAGGGCTTATAAAGCCAAGAATCAGCAAGGATGGTGCCTGAATCCAGGTCTATTTGCAAGTGTTTTTCTCATTACACACTGCTGCTTTTCTAGTAAGTTTCAAGACATCCTTGGTGATATTTTTCCGGGCTGTGCCTCTCATACAAATTTCTGTTACAGCACTTACTGCAGTAGATGCATTCTTACTGTCCAAGGCTCCTTTCTGGGCTCACCTCATCTGGTATTTGCAGATCATGTCTTTGCCATTTTATACAACAGCACAGGGCCTGGTATTAGCACAGGCTTTGACAATGGATGAAATGAGTCAACAAAAATGCCTTCCTTTCAACAGCACTGGTCATTCGAGAGATGCAAATTAAAACAACACTGAGATTCCACCTCACCCCAGAAAGAATGGCTAGTATTAAGAAGTCAACCAATAACAAGTGCTGGAGGATCCGTGGAGAAAAAGAACTCTTCTCCACTGTTGGCGGGAATGCAGGCTGGTGCTACCACTGTGGAAGTCAGTGTGGAGATTCCTTTTGCATCAGTTATTCCCCTTCTGCATATCTTTCCAAAAGAATTATAAACATTATACCACAGCGATATATGTGCACCTCTGTTTATAGCAGCGCAGTTCATAATAGCCAGATGTTGGAAACAACCTAAATGCCCATCGACTGAGGAATGAACAAAAAAGATGTGGTATTTCTATATAATGGAATATTACTCAGCTATAAAGAACAATAAACTGGACACTTTTATACTTAAATGGACGGGCCCTGAGAGCATAATTATCAGTGAAATAAATAAGTCACACGTGGAAGTATCATATTGTTTCACTTGTATGACAAACCGAAAGAGAAACTATGTATATGTTTATGTATATGTATATAAAAAGTTAAGATAGTTTAAAAAAAAAAAGCACAGTGGCCTCCTTTGTCATCCACATGGCCTGTCCAGAAGTAAATTCAATGCCTGCCTCCACTGAAAAAAAAAAAAAAAGAATTCTGCTGAGATTTTGATAGATATTGAGGTGAATCTATAGATAAGTTTAGGGAGAATAAATGTCTTGATATTTGTCCAACTCACATACATAGTCTCTTCCCACTTATTTGGGTTGTATTTGAGTACTTTTAATTGGTTTTTATAGTTTTTAGGATACGGATAATGGATATATTTTGGTAGATTTATACAGTAATGTTACTTTAAGCTTTTTTGTGATGTTGTAACTTGCGCCTTTACAATTTTACTTTTGAACTGTTCATTGCTTGTATATGGTTTTGTGACCTTGTACTGTGACCTTGTAGCATGAACTTGCTAAACCTGCTTGTCTTTTTTATGGATTTTTATGTAGATTCTTTGTAAACAAAACAAAACAAAACAAAACAAAAAAATGCCTTCTTACCTTTCAATTAAAATCAGGCCTTTTAATGATACCCCCTTAATTCTTCTCTTTAACACTTAGCTCCTGTCCCAACTTTACCACACTAAACATCTTGTTCCAAGTCCTTGGTTTCCAACTGTAGTGCCAGGCATTGCTAAAAAATAAATCCAATTGATTCCAGAGCAGCACTCTCCTACGTACTACTGTTAAAGGTCTTCCAGCATTGAGATTTTGCTTCACCCTAATTTCATTCTATCCTGATGCGTTAGCCATATATTTCCTTTTGTGTCATTCATAGGAGGTGAGGAAAAGGCAGTCTCCCATTTCAAGATGCATGAAAAGAATAATTTTAGAGAAAGGAAGGGATGCCAGTTCTAGGCTGAGACCATGAGGACTTTAGCAGCCACCTCAGTGGTGCTGCAGACCTCTGCCATGAGGTCAGAGACAGACCCGAGTGGGCCTGGGCTCCTCATGTGCCCTGGCTCCGGAGAGCAAGGAGCCCAGCCTTCTTCCTCAGTGTCACAAAAAATGGGGTGTGTGGGTAGAACCAGCCGAGTTAATTCAAGAAGTGTTCTCAGTGCAAGGTTCTCCGCTAGACAGAATGCAGGGGGACGCAGTGAAGCACAAGAAAAGGCCTTTCCTTGCAAGCCTCACTGGGACTTACTTTCTTTATTTGCCAAATGATTAAAAGTTGGCTTCTTACACAAAGCACCTCTAATTCAGATGGTGAATTCTGTCCTCCCTCCCCCCAGGCAACGCATGAGAACTTATGAAGTTGCCTTTACTCTGCAAGTTTGAATGCAACTTCACAGATAGTACAAGCTGTTTTAATATATACATATGGCTCTTCTCTCAAATATTCATGTAAAATTGATATCTCAAAAAGATACCCCATATTTACCTGGGATTTAGTAGGGCCTTGGCTAAAAGGCTTATACTCTTGAGTATACCCATATCCTTGCAGGAAGAGCTCAGGGCTGGATGATGTCTGATATGTTTCCTAGATCTGAAGTTGCTTTGTGGGGGGGTCAGAAATATCAGAAACAGCATAAGCTGATATATTTGGATTTTTTTTTTTTTTTTGGTATGGGGGATCAAACTCATGACTGTGCTTGCCAGACAGGCACTTGTGCCCCTGAGCTATACCCCGGCCCAATATATTTAGATTTAAGGCATATAAACTCAACTTTTTCCATAAAACCTCCAACCAAAGAAAAGATTTCTGCAAATTGGATTCACCCAGCAACTATAAGCTCTCACATTCTACTTTTATTATCTATATTTTCAAGAGTCCCCAGAAGTTTTTGTTTGTTTTGTTTTGTTTTGTTTTTGTTCTTTTTTGAGACAGGATCTTGCTATGTAGTTCAAGCTGGCCTTGAATTCCCTATGTAGCCCAGGTTGGTCTTGATCTCATGGCAATCCTGCCTCAGCCTCCTGAGTGCTAAGATCACAGGCATATGACACTATACCTAGCTCCTTAGAGGATTCTTATGCTAAGGCATTTGGAAATTCTGAGATAAAATATAGACAAATTCTCCTTCTTTTTTTTTTTTATATCAGGAGTCTAACTCAGGGGCTTGTGCTTGCTAGGCAGGTGCTGTGCTGCTGAGCTACATCCTGGGCCCCAAAAATTCTTAATAAATTGTAAAACCATGTACAAATGTGGACCATTATAGTGCGCGGTAATAATAAATCCCTGGTATCTCTGCCACCCCAGACGGTTCTAGCGAGAAATGAATTCTGCTTTGTAAAACTCACGCACTGAAGTTATCAGACCAGAAGGCATGGAGGCTGCTACGAATCTCTCTCACCTGAGCCTCATCACTAATGTGTGGCTGTCCCATAACTTCTGTTAACCTGAAGGGAGGAGGAACTAACTGGTTTGGGAAAAGATATTTTGGGGATCTTTTCTATTCTTTTCTTTTCCTTTTTTCTTTTCTCTTGAGACAAAGTCTCTCTATGTAGCCCAGGCTGGCCTCAAACTCTCAGCAATCCTCCCGCCTCAGCTCCAGAGTGCTGGGATTACAGGTGTGCACCACATGCCCACCCAGGTGGGACTTGCTCCTCTTGCCTCTTCTCAGTAGCTGGGCTCCTGGGCTGTGAGGTGTTCTGGTGCTGAAACAGTAGTTGCACTCAGGGTGTCTCCTCTTATTCTAGGACTTCCAGTAAAAGAGATCTGACAAAGGAAAGGACCCAGATTCTTGTGAAACCGTAAGAGAGGTCTATGAGGCTGGGGTATAACTCAGTGGCTCAGCACTTGTCTTGCATGGATTCCAATCCCAGAACCCATTTCAAAGGCACGGGGGCAGGCTTGGTATCCCTACTGGGCCTCTCCATCTCTGCTGGCTCTGTGCGTGATGTCTTTTGACCAGGACACTGCCCTCCAAAAGACTGCCTTCCGTGTGTGTGTGTGTGTGTGTGTGTGTGTGTGTGTGTGTATGAATGAAAGGGTCCAGTCTTCTGGTGTCCTTGTGAGGCAAAATGACATGCTAAATTACGTTTCAGTCCCTATGTTAAGCGTTTTGTTAATTTAGATTCAAGCCTTATTGACCTCTGTGACCCCGCTGGAAGTTTCTGGACCACATCTGGAGAGGCGGGATGGAACTCAGTCTACAGTGCACTGTGAAACAGTGGCAGGGGCCTAGAACCTGGTAGCCACTCCATGGCTCCTTTTAGTTCCTGGACAAATACAAATCTGAATGTGTCTAGTGTGCAAAGTGCCCTCTCCATGGGACAGTAATTTTCAAACTGAAGGAAATTCAGCGTCACTTCAAGGCCTTGTTAAAACCCAAAGTTTTGAATCCCAGCTCCAGACCCAGGAGGTCTGGGTGAGCCTGACAATTTGCATTTCTAACACATTCTTAGCCAAGGCCCGGGGGGCACACTTTGAGAACCTCTGGCATCGGGCATGGCAGGGGACAAGTCCCTGACCCCATTAAAACGTGCAAACTAGGGTGATGATGCTAAAAATACTGAACTTGGAGATTCTGTCTCGTCTTGGCAAGTGAGTGAGGGAGACACGCAAGAATCACAGAACCCCTTAGGATGTCGCCCGCGTCTGCTGTCCCCAGAGTGAAGTCAGGCTTGGGAGTCAGATGTGCGAGTCCCTCCCTGCGCAGGCAGCCGTGGGAGGACAGAGGGCGGGCAGGGCCACGGGTGCTCGCTCGCTGGGGACAGGCCCTGCTCGCGCCCGCCAGGAGCAGAGGACCTCGCCCCTCCCGCCTGCCTGCGTCCGCGCTCTTCGCCTCGGGGCGGTGCCAGCGCGCGGGGCGGGTCCCCTCGACTCCAGTCCCTCCTCGTCCCTCCCGGAGGACGCGCTCACGCCGCCCCCGCCCCGTCGTCTCCTGGGTCGCCATCGCCGCCCAGCTGGCCCGGCCTCGAGGCTCGGGGACCCCGGCGGTGCAGAAGTCCCCTGCGCGCCATGGCCCAGCCTGGCGAGGAGGAGGCCGTGCCCGGGCCCGAGGCCACCGTGCAGATCCGAGTAGCCATCCAGGAGGCCGAGGACGCAGAGGAGCTGGAGGATGAGAAAGAGGGGGCGGAGACGCGGGGCGCGGGGGACCCGGTCCGGTTCCTCAGCCCCGGCTGGGGCAGCGCCAGCGAGGAGGAGCTGAGCCGCGGGCATAGGTAGGCGCGGGCCCTAGAGGGGTCCGGGGGTGACAGCGCGCGACAACTCCGTGGGCAGGGGCGTCCAGTGCTTCCCTGCTCCGGGGAACAGCTCCGGGCCGTCCCAGAGTTCGAACCTGGTGGCAGTCCAACCGAGGGGCCTGGATGGGGGGGTGCTTGGGATCCGGGAAGAAGAACTGCATGGGCCATCGTCGCCAGCCACCCCCTCATCTGGAGGAGACGCGGCCTCCTGGAGCTAACCCAAACACCCCCCCCAAAGCTCAGCCCAGCCCCGCTGAGAATGAGCTACCTACCCATGCAGAGGGGCCCCCATGGAACCCTCGGTGCCATCATCGCTGTGTTTGCTTACGGGCCCAGATGGCTTTTCTGTGACTCGGTAGAGCAGGCCAGGCCGACACTTGCTGCTGTGGGCTCCCTGGAGGTGAGATTTCATGGGAACAGCTCTCTCTTGGGCAGGTTTGAGATGAGTGGAGGGCTGGCTGCTCTCCCCACCCCTTAGGGAACTGTCGGTGTCACATACTCTTGCTGGGGGTGCCTGCATCATTATTTGCTGCCTGTCCTGAGTTCCTGGTTGATGGGTGGCTTGGAGCTGCTATGGCACCTGTCAATCTTGCCTCTGGGTCCTGAACTTGTCCTCAGCCAGATATCTTGGGCTGTGTCCCAGATGCCCAGGCCCTTCAGGACTGCGGTTTTGCTCCTACTGTAAAGCAGCTAATAGTATGGAGCATCCACTAAAAGGAGAGTAGGGCAATGCAGAACCTGCAAATTCTAGGAAACGCCAAGGGGCATTTAGGAAGAGCCCTGTTTCTCCTGGGACGTCTGTGCGCCCGATTTCAGGGTTTTCCCCTGGTGGGTGAGTGTCTACTTCATCAGGAGAGTTTCAGGTATGAGGATTCTGGGGCCACAGTCATGCCTTTTAACTGAAACTCAGTAAAAGGGTCTGGATTTAGGGACCCAGAGATACAGGACAGATCAGAGAAGACAGCTAAGTGAGTAAAAAGTCTGTCCCCACCGCTTAGGCAAGTAAGTGTAGGACACTGTGGCTCTCTCAGCACCACGTACCCTGAAAAGCCTGATTCATGCAGCTCTGTGCTCAGCGCAGACAGGATAAAAAGGATGAAGCTGTAGCCACTGACTGAGGCTTGAGAAGACGCCCTCAGAGTCAAATAACTCCAGTCGTCACAGCAAGTAGATGGAAGTGGTTTATCCTTCTGACTTTACTTGCCTGTGCTGTGGCAAAGAGCCGAGTCTTTTTCGGAGATTAAATTAGCCAAGATGCAACCTCTGCTTAATTCTTGGCCCTGGAAAGATCCCCCGTGCAGGTTTAAGAGAAACTGATCCTCCCCTGGGGTGGGCCTTTTACCTCGCCCCTTGGAGCTGCCTGTTTTCTTTCCCAGCCCTGCAGCCTGAGGCTCCCAGGGCACTGGATCTGGAGTGCATCCTGCTGCCCCCTGGCATAGAGCTGATCCCAAAAGCTCTCTGGGCTCTCTGAGGTAGTGCAGGTGCGGAGCCCAGCGGGCAGGCATTCAGGGCATGAGGGGGTGCAGCCAAGAAGATAGGAGCTGCCCTGTTTGGGCCCAGCCTCGTATAGCAGCAGGCACCGCCCTGTGTGAATGTTCCTGGCTCCCCACGCCTACAGGAGAAAGCCCAGATTCCTAAATCAGCTTGCTAACAAGTTGCACCCACCTACGCCACCCCCTGAGCCTATGGGCTCTTTCCCTGCCCGTCTCATCTCATGCTCCTGCAGTCCCATCCCTGTTTAGTTCCCGAAGCACGGGGGCTGTCCAGGGTCTACACGCCTCATTCTTCCACCTCTCTGTCCCCCGATGGATGAGTTGAATTCTGAGAAGTCAGCGCTTAGACTTCGCCCAGGCTTCCCACCAGCTCCAGCCCCTTTGCTTAGCGAGACGCATGTCCTCTCCTTTGTGTTGCTCTTGTTCGCTATGTCTCAGGCTAGCACTTATGGTGATTGCGTTTCCATAGCCCCGTCTTCCTCTCCGGAGCAGGGCATTGTGCATTCAGGGTCCGGACTGGCCTGTTCTCACTGTGTCTTGAGCACCCAGCATAGCACCCGGCATGCAGTAGGAGCTCTGTGAATATTTGTTGAGGTCCTGCATATCTTTCGTCACAGTTGTTTCCCCAGGTTGAATCCATACGCCCTGCCCTAGAAAGTAAGCGCCTGAAGGCACCGCTTTGCTTTCATCCTGTCCCTATCTGTAGTACCTTGTTCAATACCTGGCTTACTCTAGGGGAACAAGGATTACATGAACAATTAGGGAAGTTCTTTATAATTTCTCAATTTCCATCAGTCTTCTGCCCACATTGCACTCATTAAAAAAGTCTTTCCTTTTATTCTTATGTTTTTAACATAAAAATTCTCAAACATAAAGAAAATGTGAAAAACGAGGCCTGTAAGCATTCCAATGCCCACCATCTAGATGTATCAGTTATTATTTTGCCATATTGGTTTGATGATATATAATGTGTAGGGTTTCCCCCAAGCCATTTGAAAATATGTTCTATACAAGACTTGTGCCCCTAAATATGTCATATTGTAACTCTTCATTAATTCTCTAGAATCTTTTAGTCCAGACCAATGGTGGGGACTCTATGGCGCCCGTGCCTCAGCAGCCTGTTGATATCATTGAAAGTTTGAAAAGGTTCACTATCACTGGTCTGGACCATTTCTACTTCTTCTTTTTTTTTTTTTTTTTTTCCTATTTTGGACATATGAGGCCAGGTGTCTTATTGAATGTTTACTTTTTGGATTGGTCTGATGATGTTCTCGTGGTTTGGTTGAGCTTGTTTCTCTGTAGCATGTGCTTCCTGTGAAGTAGAAGAAATGGCGGAGGACTTGATTCAGTTCAGATTGAACATTTTAACTAGAACACCTGATAGGCCATGCCTTGAACTTTATGTTGTACCACATATTGTCCCACCTCAGGAGACAGCCCACCATTAGGGATGCTCATTGTGACTCTTTGGTAAAGGAGATTTCTCCATCCTATAGGGATGTCTTTCCTTTTGCAACAAACAAGCTATCTGTAGGCTTTTCACCTTTTTATTCTGTTAATGTGATGTATCATGTTTATGGAGCTACATATGTTGAATCATCCTTGCATCCTAGGGATAAATTCCACTTAATTATGGTGAATGATCCTACTAATCTATCTATCTGTCTATCTATCTATTAGATATCTATCTATCTACTAATGGGGCTCCACTGTGTTGCGCAGAGTAACCTCAAACTCCTGGCCTCAAATGGTCCTCCTTCCTCAGCCTCCCTAGTGGCCAGGGTTGTTGGTAGATTGGTACATGCCATCATGCCTGGCTTATGATCTTTTTAATGTGCTGTTGAGTCCAGTTTGCTAGTATTTTGCTAAGAATTTTTGCATCCAGCCACATCAAGAATATTAGTCTGTAACTTTCTTTTCTGGTAGTGCCTTGTCTGGTTTTAATACTCTGGTGATGATGTCGGGCTCATAGAACGAATTTGGAAGTAGACCCTCCTCTTCAGTTTTTTTTTTTTTTTGGTAAGAATTTGAGAAAAATTGGTATTCATTCTTCCTTAAATGTCTAGTAGAATTCAGGAGTGAGGCTGTTAGGTCCTGGAATTTTGTTTGATGGAAGATTTTTGATTCCTAATTCAGTCTTCCTACTTCCTATCGGCCTATTTAGATTTTCTGTTTCTTCACAATTCAGGCTTTGTAGGTTCTGTGTGTCCGTTCTTCTAGGGCAGAGATGGTGAACCTTTTAGAGCTTCCAGTGATGCAAACAGCCTGCTGCTGCACACGTGCCATAGGTTCTGTTCTAGGATTTCTGGTCTTTTTGTGACTCTTATTTCACCAGGGACCGCTCACCTCACGGCTCTGGCACCCTTTGATGGTCCTTACTGGAGTCAGGCACTTTGCTGAGGATTGTGATTTTCTAATTTTCTTATTCTCTGTACATTTATTGGCTAGCATTCTTCTGTAAAGGAGAGCTTTACCTCACCATCTAGATGAATGAAGGGTTTCTCCTAAAGAGGCAAGAAGAAATCATTACTTCTATTTAGTTACCACTTTTCAAAGATAGCAGTAGGGGTTAAGAGTCACACCAAATACAGTGATACCTCAGTTGTTGAACTCAATACGTTCCAAATTCATGTTCAAACACCAAGAAGTTCAAGAACTGAATGTATTTTTCCCATAAAAAGCAATGAAAAACCGAAAAATGGTGACAACAGTAAATATAAGAAGCAAATGTTTTTAACTTATGAAAAAACATTTTAAAGGATACTTGTCTAATTAGAGAAACATTAATTATAAAAATGTGCTACTTATAACAAATAGAGAAATAAATTTTATAATAGCAATAGTACAAATGACAACAGGAAGACAATTTTAATTTTTTACAATATATGTGAGTTATATTATGATAAGCCAAATATATATACTATAAATCATTAGAAAAACTGAGGAATTGTTATTAACACAATAATAGAGATAAAATACAATCCCAAAAAATATTATATTAATATAAAAGGAAACAGGAACAGAAAAAAGGAGGACAGATAAAAGGGACAGATAAATTCCAATATGAGTAAATTTATGAACAACTATACCAATAAAATGCTAAATATTAATGATTTATGACTTTCAATTAAAAAGCAGAGAATTCACTTTTGATAATCAAAGATATGGCTCAACTATATGCTATCATTAAAAAATTCAGCTTAAAAACATCAGAAATCAGTATGAAAAAATATACTATAGAATCATTAATTAAATGAAGTCAGAGTGGGTATATTAATATCCATTTGGTCTTGTTTGGTAAACCTATAATGTTACTATTGTGGATTTGCTGTTGTCGTTTGTTTGTCTCTTTTGCTTTTTGTCTTTCTTATATGTGTCTTTTTTCTCTTAAATAAAAAAAAATGAAAAACCAAATAATTGGTTCTGAGGCCCCAAAATTACACTTATGAATTCATTTTTCCAGGATTTTACCAATCCAATACCAATTTCTTTAACTCTACCATGGTTCTCACAATTTTCCTCTTAGCATTACAACTTTCTTAGGAGCCATTTGTTGCAATACTTTACATAAATACAGTGAGGAAAAAGAGAAAAGCACAATGATGAATGTTTTAATGCTCTCACACAAGCACTGTATGTTGTTGGTAAGACCATCGCCCCTTTGGGTCCGCAGTGATGCGAAGCATGATGTCCTCGGCTGTACAGGTTTTTTTCATGTCAGATTTTCAGCTTGACTATTGAGCAAAGTTATGAACACCAAGCAGATTTTGTTTTGAACTTTGCTGTTTGAGTAGTGGAAAGTTGAGGCTTGGAACCATTTCACAACTGAAGTATCACTGTACTTTCAATGAGGCACTTCCCACAAGCTTAACTCTTGCTCTTTACCACTTATGGATTTTCATTTACTCTTTTCTGATTATGAGTTACAATTGTTATCTTTGATTTTTTTTTTTTTTTCGGCACTGGGGATTGAACTCACAACCTCGCACCTGCCAGGGCAGGTGCTTAAGCCACTGAGCCAAACTCTCAGCCCCGGTTTTTTTGAGGCAGGGTCGCACTATGTAGCTCAGGCCAGCCTTGCATTCACGTTGTAGCCCAAGCTGGCCTTGAACTCACAACGCTCCTCCTACCTCAGCCTCCCGAGTGCTGGGATTAAAGGCATGCGCCACCATGCCCGGCTCAGTTGTTATCTTTGATCTGAAAAATGTCCCTAATGTTATTAGGAGAGCCTCTTTGAGTTCTCTTCCTTGCATCCACTGTGATCATGTCTGTTAGTCTGTGAGCACTTCCTTGCTCTTAGGTACTAGATTTTCCAGGCTTCAGTTTGTACTTTTCCTCCTCTGGTCTTGGAACCCAGCCATTTCCACAAGAATCCATGGTTTTTCAAATTCTAGTGAGAAAGTGTTTAGAAACCAAGGTCTGGCTGACTTCTGGGAAGACTGTGGAGTGGTGAGCAGAAGAGAAAGAGCCTCTTCGAGATTTGGTATCCAGACACTGGAATATACCAATGTGAAGAAGAGAAGAAGGAAGGAAATGGGTCCCTGGGACCCAGAAAGGATCTGAAGCAAGAACTGAAGCCCACAGGGAGAGCAGAGCATGACTTCAATGAAGAAGAAGGAGGTGGCAAGTGGCACTTTCTCCCTGAGCCCTGACTCACTGTGTGGGAGGGGCAGCTCAAACCTGCAGAAGCACAGTGACTGATAGTGACCTTAGGTGCTTCCACAGAGAAACACACCAGTGGAACAGAGCAGTGGAGGCAGAAGACTGCAATGGATGGTGAGTTATTTGGGTTCAGACGGCCACCAGGAGAGGGCGATTGGCTGGTAGCTATCTTGGAGAGGAGCCGACTGAGCTCAGAACTCAGAACAGCTGCAAGTTGCATCTAGTGGCTCCCAGTCAGGGTGAAGCTGCCGAGTTCAAGTTGGCAGGAGGTCAGGGAGCCAAGTTCAAGCTGGCAGGATGCACACAGCGTATTACATGCTGACCAAATTGAATTCCAACCTCATAGCTGGAAACCAGTCTGAACTTCAGTAGAACTAAAGGTACAGGCTTGCTGGGACTATCTACTACCCTGCCATAAAGCTATGGCTGGCTTTCTGAGATTAATCAACTCAGATCTGGATTCTGTCTGCCCATGTTGTCTACCAGTGATGGCAGAGACACACCTTCAAGTGGACATTTTTTTTTTATTTTCTTGTTTTCATTATTGTTCTGTTTTGTTTTTTTCTTCATTATTTCGTATTTTTATATAAGTGTGAACATAGTTTCTAGGGTTTTTGTTGTTGCTGTTGTTGTTGTTGTCCTGTTCTGTTCTTGCTTTTATTTCTTCCTTCTCTCCCTCCTGCCTTCTTCACCAGTTTCCCAAAGTTTGTGTAATCCTCCTCGGTCCTCCAGTCTTGCTTCTAATCTCTTCCTCTTCTTTTATCTCTCTATTTTTTCCCCTAACCCATTTTAAAATTTCTCTCCTGAGGATAAAATTGCCATATTGAGGGGTTATTTACCGTATATAATTTTCTGGTTCATTTTAAATTTTGTAATATAACCACAAATCTAGTTCATATGGTTAAAGGTGGCAAATTAATATTTACCACAGCTTGCCATTTTCTAGATGCTGTTTGATGCTGTTATTGCCAATTGTACTACTTCAGCCAAGGTGACATAATTGTTCTAATCAGTTTTTTTCCTGGTATACAAAGATTTGAGACTGCCTAAAGGTCATAAACAATACTGTAAGCCAGTGCCAAAGAACCAGGGGCTAGGCCAGATAGGGAGTAATTTCTCATTCCCAATAAATTGAAGAGGTAGGGTCACACAACAGACTCAAAACCCAAAAGCCAACTACACCTGGAAGGCATCTCTGAGAAGTAGTCATTTCCTAAGAGTTCTAAATACTAGCAATAAAGCTACTCACTATAAGCAACTTATAAGCATCAATCTAGGAGTTAAACTAAAAACAAAAATAAAAATAGAAAATGAGAAGACACTTAAACAAGATGATGTGACCCCGGACATCCAGTTCACCAAAGGCAAACCCAGGGTGCAAACCCAGGGGGCAATGGGGTGGAATAACTTGAAAGCTACCCACCTGGATTCTCCAAAGTGGTAATAGTGGTGAAAGTAGCAAGGCAAATGAGTGAGGTTCTAGAAAAAGATCAAATCCAAAATAATTTCTCAGGTAACTACAGAGGTGGTGAATGTAATGAAAGACATGTTTAGTGTCTCTATAGTAGATACAGATTTAAAAAAATACAGGCGCTTAGGAAAATGATGGAAACCATGATCAGCCAACACAGGCAAGAAATAGGATCCATGAAACAGATTCAGACAGATATCCAGGTGATTAAAAATTCCATTGAAAGTATGTGAGGACAGAATCTCAGATATAGAAAACAGGATTGTGGTTAATGTTCATAAAAAGAAAGATTTCTTAAAAATAACAAGGGACCATGAGAAATCAATCCAGAAGCTGCAAGATGATGGAAAGAAGAAGAATGTAAGATTGATCAGCAGGAGATAGCTCAAATATCATAAACAAACAAACAAACAAACAAACAAAACCTGTCCACAGAAGTGATGACAGAAAACTTACCAAGCAGCAAAAAAGAATTTGACATACAGGTAAGTGAGCCATATAGAATTCTAATTAGCCATGATCAAAATAAATCTACACCAAGGCATATAATAGTCAAGATTCCAGAAATTCAACACAAGAAAGTAAGGTTTGAAATAAAAGTGCTAATTTCGCCGAGGGCATTTTTGCTTTTAAAACCTTTCGATGAGCAGGGCTAAGAAATACGTGCTTTTAAAAAGTAAATTTATATAATAATACCAATTCAAATTTAGCATTACATGGTTTTTGCTCTTTACTTCTTTTATTTGAAAGTCTTGATTTCTGATGACCTTAACATATTTATTTATTTGCTTTTTTGGGGTTCAAGAAAATATTTAAATCTAAAGATCAGTGAATAAGACAGCTGTTCATGTTTGCCAAATGAATACAAATATAATAAAATGCTATTAAAATTGTTTTCTGTATTGTCATTTCAAAAAGCAGATTAAACATACACCTCCCATTTCCTGAGGTCTGAATGTGTAAATCTAGGACCTTAACTAGATAAATAAGTTTGTACTTTATCTCAGTAGAAAGCCAAATGAAAGCAATTTCATTTACGTACACAGTATATTACCTATTGTTATTCTCTTGTTGACTATGAAATTTTGTTTTATTTTTTTCATAAAATAGAAAAACTTTTTGAAAAAAAAAACTATTTTCAAGTGAATAATGTTCACAAAAGTCCTGAGGGAAAAAGTCATGATGAAAAAAAATGATACTGAGGCTTAACAACTATAATGTGTTTAGACGATTCAAATCATAATACCCAACATTATTATGAATAATTAAAACCACTGCACACCTGCTTTTCACTTAACAAACACAATCATCTTTGTTTCTTTCTCTCTGATGTTTCAAGGACATTGAATGGGTTCTTTCTTCTCTTGATGATGATAATGAAAATTTCCATTTATTTATGTCAGTTTTGTGCCAGATGTGGAATAAAGTGCTTTACATATATTATCTCCACTACATACCACAGCGATTATTTAGACTTGCAGGAATATTAACTAGTTGACCCCTTTTCCAAAACCTAGGAGATATACCAGAAAGGCAGGATCAGAGAGGAAAGTCATGATCTCTGTAATAAATACATAAGAACTCATGAACCACCTAAATATAGGATGTGGCCTCTGTAGGTGGCATCAAAATGTGCTGGCTCCTGTGATACCTTTTCTAAAGCTGAGAACATACCTCAATGTTTCCAGCCTGCTTCAGTGAAGAATCTTTAGTTTTGGTTTTTTGTGAGGCTGAGGATCAAACCAGGGCCTTGCACGTGCCAGACAAATGCTCTGTGACAAGATACATGCACAGCCCAGAATTTTTATCTTTACAGTCTGGCCTCATGTTTTTATTTCACATTATGTTTGGTTGCTCCTATTGAACCATTTCTGATGTGTTATTTTATTCTAGAGATGGGTCAGAAGCAACTTCTTGCAGATGGATCTGAAGCCTAATGTTTATTATAAATGATGTCTCTTCTTTATACTAAACACTGTCTTTGTTGCTATCCATTATTTTCTTGTTCTTGGTGGCCAAAACACCATGTTAGACCATCTGGAAGGACAGATGATGAATCCAAGAAAAATTATCTGGGTTGAAAGTTGCAGTGAGGATCTCAGAACTCT
>RJWM01027042.1:0-21190 GCA_004363535.1 Dasyprocta punctata | reverse complement strand
AGAACTGTGAGTCGACCCATTTCTGTTCATTATAAATTACCCAGAATCTGCTGTTATTATGCAGCACAAAGACACTGTAAAACTTTTTCCTCTTCACTGTCAAAAAGTAGTCTGTACTTTGCCTCTCTTAATCTCTCGTAATGTTAAATTTGGATTCAGTCCTCATCACACAAAGAGCATCAATTATATCTTACTACTTCATGTAACGTGAACCTCCATGGTTCTGGTTGTCCTCTCTTCACTGTTCTTCACTCACAAGTCCATCTCTGTATCATTATTTTTGAACCTTCTTCTCTGCTTAGTGCTTAAAAGTTTCGTATCTTTTTTTATCTTCTTTCATTGCTTCCTTTTCCCTTTACCCTTCTATATTCTTACAGGTTACTCTTTTCCAGTCCGCAAATCCAACAACCACTAATAATTCTGGCTTCCATCTACTCCATCTATATGTGAGAACTATGCTCCGGACCCTAATCTTGGAGACACCTCTTTAAAAGTGACCAAAACCAAAATTACTTCTCCAAATGTCCTTCCTTAGTAAAATGTTTTCCTTTCCTTTTGTTTATTGGGCAAACCCCTAATTTTCTAAGTGCCAACTCATTTAACTCCTCCTGTTATGTTTATATCCTCTCATGTGTTCCACAGTATTTTTTTCATGGTTCCACCACATTCTATGTTCACTTGTTCACACAACTGACTCTGTACTCAATGACAAGTCCACTGGAAGGCACAGCATATAGCTCAGGCTGATTTGACGCTAAATGTTCACTTAGCTCCTTTTGGATGTGCTTACTGATCAATACAGCAGTGTAGTAAAGCCTTCATTGGTACTAAATTGTGTTCTTTTCAGAAATTTCTTAACTGTTTTGCTTACATGCTGGTCAAAGACATCACAGCTCCTTGAAGACAGAACTGTAAGATATTAGTAAACATTCGTCACCTTTTGGCTAACCAAATAGCCACACAGCAAGGAAATGCAATAGGTACATTTTATCCTACTGTGCTTTAGATATAAGTACTCAATTATATTTAAGATCCTAAAGATACTCTGCATTTTCCAACTATATTTTGGCTCTTGCCACTTCCTGCTCTTTTAGTATCTGTCTTCGCTGACACTATTAAAGCATTACTGGTTCAAATCCACCTCTTTCAGGAAGTATTTTATATCACACCAATTTCTATCACATCTGACTGTATGACATAAACAATGGTGATTAGGTATTTAGTTATATTTCATTTCTTATGTGTATTTTCTCCTTATAACTCCTGCTCAGAAAACATTACACTCAAAATAATACATATGAATTTAAATATAGAGACAAGTTTTAATCTATTACACACATTTACTCTTAGAAAATGATAGCAAGGCACTTTATGAATTGTACATTTAAAACAACGTACCTTTTTATTTACAACAAAGCCAATCGAAACAGCTACAAAAGGAAATCTTTAAAAAAGAGACAAAACCCACAAATTTACCAAGACAGAACTTAATTTCAACAAAATTCATCTTTTCATATGCAGTTTTCATATACAGTCTCATCCCTGCTCCCCCAATTAAGTTAAACACAGCAGTATTTATAGTATGTATTAGTGGAAAGGAAGGAGGAAGTAGTAGATATACCACAAACACATTCCTATGTGCAGGATGCTTCTACAGCAATGAAACATGTCTGAAAGGATTCTCGAGAAACTGATTAATAGCTGCTTCCAGAAACAGAGCCTCAGAAACTGAGGAAGAGAAGGAAGAAGTATATTTTGCACTGAATGTTCTTTTATATCTGTTGAATGTCAAGTGTTGTGAATATGGTTTTACATATAAAAAAAATTTTTTAAATAAAAATGAGACAGCAGTGGGTGCACTCTGGAAGGTTAAGGCAGAAGGGTCACAAGTTCAAACTTGGCCTGGGTACGGTAATGACTTAGGGAAGCACTGTCTCAAAATAAAAAGTGAAAAAGAAGTGGAAAAAAGGTCAGAGCAAAGGCCTTGGGTTTATGTCTAGTACTGCAAAAAAAAAAACAAAAACAAAAATCAATAAATTGAAAAACAGTTTTAAACTGATCATGGATTCTTAAGAAGAAAGTACTCTTTTTCTGTTTATTTCCTCATACTGTAGCTTGGTCCTGTAGAAAACTCAGGAACCAAAAAAACTGTTACTTGTTTCCACTCCAACAATGAACTTGGAGCTTTACAAATTTAAAAGCAAATTGGCAGCCACAGTGATTTCTATGGCTACATTTCAGTTCGAATAGTTTTAAATTCTGACTCAAGAAAATTAGACTGAAGAAAACAAAGTTCAAAATAACTATTTAAAATAAAAACTTAAAGATTTAATATTTGAGATTTTAATTTAATAAAACAGAATCACACTGTATATACTGCCCTAACTTTTAATATTATATCTTGAGTACCTCCCACATTTAAAAGATATAACATCCTATCATATACAGATTCTAGACCTTACCTTTATAGACTTTAATGATTCTGCATGTAGCACAGATGTACGCAGTTACATCTCAAGTTCATATATAACATCTGTATTCGACCCCATCAAACTAGGTACAAACTTGAATTCTCACCAGCAATTTCATCAGACTTTCTACTGATAATACAATGACTTATAATATACTTACTCTGTGCCAGGCACTACATTAAGTTCTTATATAAATGTACTACTTGGGGAGTCCCAGCAATAAATAATTATACGAGGCAGGTACCATTAATATGGCCATTTTATATATATTTTAAAAACTGAGATTTTAAAGACTCCATAATTTGCCCAAGGTCACAAAGCCAATAAAAAGATACACCAATATGCAAGTCCAAGTCTGCTGATCCTAAAACCTAAGAAATCTTTAATACTTTTCTCCCAGATGAAATTTATCTTATATAGACAATTCTCCTCTAGTGACCTCATTAGTTCTGTATTAATCTCAAAGCATTTTATGTTGCTTCCTTTTTCTACTACAGCAAGAGAAAGAATGGTGCACTTTACAACACAAGACAAGCCCAAAACATTTCTCTTTCTTCACTTCCCCCTTATGTGACATAAGGTCTTCAGCATAATACCTTTTGCTCTACTATTAACATTTCAGATGCACATTCTGAGGCTTAAAGAAGCATAAATTATACAATTCCCTAAAGTTTAAATGTTCCTGAACAGAGAGTCCTCCTAAAGGTCTACCCAGTTAATAAACTGATTACATTAAAACTTTAGAAACATACCTATGTACGAAGTTAGTTGTTCCATCAATAGGGTCAATGATCCATGTGGGGTTGTCAGTTAAGACACTTTTTTCCCCAGCTGCCACAGATTCCTCACCAATGAAACTAAAAGCAAGAAAGACAAATTAATCTCTACATTGCTTTCGACTACTTCAAACCATAACATTTCCTTAGCTACAATATACTATAAAACGTAATCAAAGTTGGTACACTATTTTTCTCCTTTTTTCTTCTTTTAGAAATCAACACAAGTGATGAAGATTTATTGGATTTTCCCTAGAGCAAAACATATGAAAAGTCACAATACCAGAACAAATAATGGCACACATGAATGTACAAACATATGGACCTGAAAAGCACATTTACAATAGACACAAAGTCATTAAGGAAATGCAGTAAGTCCATAAGCTTTCAGGACACCTTTTCAAAATACAAAGGCTAGAACCCCTTGTTTTGCATATGTGCCGCACGCAATGATTTACGTCTAAACAACGACAGGAACTGAAAGCAACAGTGTGTAGCTCCGGAGACTAGTTCACAAAAAATGGCTCCATGGTTTCCATCTCATTCTCTTTCTCCTTCCCTGGCCCATGCTGTGAACTGGGGTAAGAAGAGGCCCCTGTGAGGAACCGCAGGAAGCTGCCAGCAGAAAACCCACAAGGAAAGGAAGTTGCCAACAATCACAAAGATGAACAAGTCCCTTCAGCCCGAGTCAAGCCCTGAGATGACTGCAGCTGTGACTGACAGTCTGACTGCCACTCCTCTGAGAGACAGTGGCCACCACCATGCAGCTGAAAGACTCTCATATTCCCATCCCAGTGAAATTGTGAGATAATAAAAGTTTGTAGTCTAGAGCTCTAGGTTTTTAGGGTAATTTGCTTGCAGTAAAAGGTAACTAATTTAGAGAACACCAAATAAATTAATGAGAAAGCAAATCATCCACCAAAATTACTGTGCGTACTTATCTTCCTTAAACATGCTATAAATTCTACAAAAATCTCAACAATGGTGTCTGAGTTCATTGCTTTTTAACTTTCTATTTTGTTGATTTTCCATTATGCAACACTGAACTCTTTTAATCATTTTCATTTTTTTTTCTCTTAGCTGTAGACCTTTTTATTGGGAGGAAGTATATTTAACTACAGCTTTTTCTTTTCAGTGGCTAAAGGATGAGGAATGGGCAATGGCATAACAAAAAAGAAGTACAGAACGGCAATGCTAACACTTCAGAATGATAGCAGTATTTCTATGCCCTGGTTTTAGGATTTTTTCCTCAACTCCTTAAAACAGCCTCAACTCTGCCACATTAAAATGCCTGCAATACAGCAAACATAACTAAACTTTAAAAACATGCCTGTGTGAGGTGTTTGCTTGCCAGCATCCAAACATTCGTCCTATGAGTGGAGGAATCCAAACACATCCACCTTCCTGATTCCCGGCACCTTGATCTCAGGCAAATCATTGAGCTCAGCAACATGTTCCTGCCCAGGACTTACAATCTTAAACTAATGAGATTAAAGATATAGGTTGTTTAGAAAGGTTTGTTTTGGTTTGGTTTGGTTTTTTTGAGACAGGGTTTCAATACATAGCTCAGAGTGGTCTTGAAGTCCCTGTGTAGCCCTGACTGGCCTCAAACTCGCAGTCATCCTCCTGCCTCAGTCTCCCAAGTGCTGAGATTACAGGTGTGTGCCACCATGCCTGGATGTTAGGAAGTATTTAAAACCATCAGTCAAGAGCAAGGCCATGAGTGCCATCCTAAGCAACTGCTCCTGTGTCACTTAGGTAAGACTTCCTCTCTCAAAGGGTCCTGAGTTACCCAACACCCTCAAGACATTCCCTCTCAGCTTAAGATAACCAAAGTAAAGTTCTGTATCTGGAATCAAACTTTAGTCTAACATAGGCTTAAATTTATCATTTGAAATTGATGTAAAAAAATACCTGTGAGATGGATACTTCTCGTTTATGGAAGAGATAAGCATTTTTTCAACTTTTTGGTCAGTAGCAGTTACCAAATCAGCTGGAGAACTTTTAATCATAACATTCATTTCTTTTTTAAGAGCTTCACGAATCACCTAAGATGATTTTTTGGTAAACAAATAGAAAAGGTATAATGTATTTTACAGCAAACAAAAAGATAAAATATACAAATGATTTAAAACACTCGATCTGTCTTAAATGTTACTCATACAATTTATTTTTTCTTTCTTTCTCTCTTTCTTTCTCGTTTTGAGACAGGATCTCACTATGCAGTTCAGGCTGGCCTTTCACTCACTTTGTAGTTCAGGTTGGCCTCGAACTTGTGGCAATCCTCCTGCCTCAGCCTCCCGAGTGCTAGGATTACCGGTGTGCACCATAATGCCTAGCTCAAAAAAATTTCTTACATCTTATAAAATAAGTCTTCAATGGTTAAGTCCTTCTAGACACAAAAACCACATATTACATTCAATTTTGGATTCACAACAGTCAACATAAAATTTTTAATAAAATTGAAATATTCACTCCAGTTAAAGTTCTACTGAAATGAAAACAAATGTAGATTAATCAAATCTGTACTTAATCGTACACTCGATACCCATCATATCCTGGCTGGGAACACTTTAGTTCTTACCTCTCCAGCTTGTCTTGCTAGCATTACTGCGTAATCCATGCATTCCTGCCAAGGATCAGCCATCTTCTGAATACATTTAACACATACAAGCACAAAGCAGTTAGAATCTCTGAAAGTCTTAATTACACAGTACTTAATTCACAAAAACATTTCAAAAACATCTTAGCAAAGACCTTTATTTCAGGATTTACCACCTCCCCAATTTTAGTGTTTGACCTTTTTTCCCATGAGTTATCCATGGATGCATTAAAAAAATCATTTAACCTAATACAGCATTCACTTGTATCGCTGAAACACTTTCATAGTAAAAAATACTCTGCAAAATTGTCTCCCAAAGAATCCATCCCACATCACATAAAAACAAACAAAAACGTTTCAAGGACGTTTCAAAACGTTGTGAACAAGGATGAAGGGACAAGAAGTATTTAAAAGATAGGTACTGTACATGGTCAGGTGGCAATTAAAGTGAAAATAAGAGAAAAGACACTTGGAAGGCAAGGAGCAAAAGGCACACGTACTGACTGAGTGCCCGGCAGTTAGGTGTGCAACCTGAGCTTTTTAAATAAAGTTTTAAAGATGAAGACTTTAAGGTTCAAGGGTGAAAAATAATTTGCCCAAAAATACAGATTTTTAAACTCTATTCTGACTTTAAGGCCCATGGCTCCTTCTACTGCAACATTCTGAGGACATCCCTGAATTTCAGAGAGGGGACAAAAACAGCCTAGCTGTGTATTCAGACCTCTCCAGCTTTCTATTCACTTCTGATGACTCAGTACTGGTCTGACCACACTGTAAAATTTGTACCTAACACAGAGAAACATTTCAACTATTGCATCCATAAATGTGACACTCTTCATCAAGCAACCCTCATGCTGTCTCCTTTTCCGCTGAGACTAACGGACAGCATTTCAACTTGAAGACTATGAGAAATCCCTATGGTGTTGTTTACATTATAAAAAGCGGAGAGATGAGCAGGGGAAGGCAAAGCCATAGTAAGTTTCTGCTGGTTGTTTTTTCTTCCTCATGGAAATACTTAGGTAATTTTTTTTTTTTTTTTTTTTTTTTGCAGCACCGGGGATTGAACTCACAGCTTCACGCCTGCCTACCAGACAGGCGCTTAAGCCACTGAGCCAAACTAGTTTTTTGAGGCAGGGTCGCACTATGTAGCTCAGGCCGGCCTTGCGCTCGCACTGTAGCCCAAGCCAGCCTCGAACTCACAATGCTCTTCCTACCTCAGCTTCCCGGGTGCTGGGATTAAAGGCGTGCACCACCACGCCCGGCTACTTAGGTAATTTTTAAATGGAGACCACTTTCTGAGTTACAGACAGCAGTTTCTCTACCTCTTCAAGAACGGTTTCCCAACCTTTCTCCATTATACTCTTTTCCTCTTATCAGAACTTGAAGTTCTTGGGCTGTGTGTGCTTCCTCCTCAGATACTCTGCTCAAGCCACTGACACTCCATCTGCTCACAGCACTGAATTGCTCCTACCAATGCATCAAGGCCAATTTCAAAAGTTACCTTCTTCCCTTTTGGGATTCTCCAGCCAGAAATTGTTTAATCATTCAGAGTGGTTGAGTACTTATTATATGCTGTGTACAGCACCATGGTGAGGAAAACCAGGTCCCAGTCTCACTTACTTTCTGGTGGGGAGTCACATGGTAAGAGGAAAAAAAAAAATTACTCCAAAAGTCCAAAATGTTACAAGGTTACACAGAAGCAATACAGTGAGAAAGATGTAGTAGGGAACGCTGACTGGACTCAGGCATCAGATACAGCTTCTTTGAGGACATGATTGAATCAAGATGTGAAGGAAAAGTGAATATTCAATTGTAGGGTTCTCAGTACTTGAAAGACCCAAGCATGGTGGCTCAGAGATCAGTGGAAGTGGAGAGGAACAAAGCTGGGGGAGGCAGTAAGAATCACCCTTTGCAAGGCCTCAGACTGAGCAGAATGACTGGAAGGTGGTGTGTAGGGCAAAGAGTGGCAGGCAGACAGCTTAGGAAATTTAGATTCAGGATGCAATACTCCAGAGGAGACTGAAAGGTTGGCTTGACCCTGGAAAGGGGGTTTTGTAGGCACAGACTGTGAGAGTTGAAGTATGTGCTTCAGAGGATAAAACTAGGGGGACTTGGCAACAGAGTGCACATAGGTATGAGGATGAGGAAGAGATGATGAAGACCAGATTTCTACTCTGGTAACTGAATGAATACTGACATCCACTGAAAAAGGAAACAACTGAGGTCAAGTTTTGGATTGGGGTAGAAGATACAAAGATCAAAACTTTAATTACTGGACTGGCAGCACTGTATAAAATCGAAAAGCAATGCCAATCAGGAAGCAGAATAAGGTGGGTCTTGAGTTCAGAGAAGAGGTATGGCCCACAGATATAAATATGCAAGGCAGCAACCAAGGTTCTGAGTCTGACATTCCTGGAACCTTGACCTGGAAAAACCCATAAAGAAGGTTCTGAGTCTGACATTCCTGGAACCTTAACCTCGAAAAACCCATAGAGCTTGTACATTACTTTCAAAACATTCGGCAATGTCTTCCCACATTTTAGCCATCTGTGAGTATGCTGTATGTTCTCAACCAGTTTTAAATGCATTTTTTTGAGAAAGGGGGCTAGTAAGAGAAATTATGTGAAGTTGTAAGATTACTCACAAGGGCAAGAGATGAGGTCAAGGAAGATCATTGGTAGCAGTTTGGAAGAGAGGGTGTGAAGTCAACAAAAAGACTTTTTATATTGAAACCTAACAATTCTTTCAGCTTTATGTTTCCGGTAAGCTTGTACAAATGTTACCTAGCCTTGCTGGTGGCAGTTTTGGGAAACTTGTCCCGGGTCCTAGTTCTTTTTCTGGTTAGCATCTGTAAATGACTCAGTAAATTCTTTTATTTCAGAGATTTTTTTTGGTTTCAAGAACGTTGGCATACAAAAGCCCGTATTTTACGACACTGCACTTTCCCAAAGCTATACATCCTGAAACGTTTCCAGTTGTTTCGGTCCTGGCCAGACTCCCACTGGGGAGCCAGGCCGCTCTCCGGCACCTGCCCCCGACAGAGCACAGCGCGGGAGGTGGGCCCTGTCCCATCGCAGCCACTGCGACTTCACGACCCCGGGCGTGGCCAGCTCGCTCTGACCTTCCTTGGGTCGGTAAAATAAAACATTCGCAATTACTAAATAAGCTACCTCAGGGGTTAAGTAAAATCGCGTGGGTGAAACCGCTGCATGAACCCGGAGGCTGCTTCTGGCGTCGCTGGCGCGGCCCCGGACCTCGCCGCACAGAGGCTGCCCCGCCGCGGACTCCGCCCGGCACGCCCCCCGCGGCCGTCCGTGCGGCCGAGAGACGCCGCACCGCACCCCGCGCCCGCCGAACACGCCGGAGGGTGGAGACGGATGGACGGAATAAAGCCGGTCTCACCTCGGGTTGGAGCAAGTCCCACTCGCTCAGCAGCCGGTGATACCGAGGTTCGATTCTTCCGGATAGAGGGCCCGCGCCGACAGGAAGTCCCGCCTCCACCAAAAAAAACCCTCCCGGATGGGCGTGGCCACGCCGAGGCCCCGCCTACTGCGGGAGCTCGCCTGTAGCTTCCTCTAGGGCTCGCTGTACCAGCGTTCTGCTGGACTTGGCTTGCTAGAGCCCGCGTCTCCTTTAAAAAAATCTCCGGTTCTTTTAACTTATTTTCTCCTGCTTGTTCTTTCTTCTCTAAGAATGCCTTTCATTTTTATTTTGTTCACACCTTCTTCCTTCCATTTGTGCACTTTTTTCCATTTCCTTTTCTTTCATGTATTCCAATGAGAATAAATAACAATAAATGCTTACTACTTGGCAAAACATAAATTGGACTTATGACTCGGGTTATGCAGTGCTAGTTTGCTGAACTGGTACCAGGTAAATCTATGGTAGATCAAAAAACAAACAAACAAACAAAAAGCCAGCCCCAACAGTTCCTATTCTCAGTAATTCTTTTAGTTCTTATTTATTGATTGAAATGCTTCAGACGATTATGTTTTCATGTGCATTGCTTAACTTAAACGTTGCAGCAGTTCCATGAAGAAGGTAAGACTCGCTTCATCAGAAACATGAGACTGAGAGCTCAGTGAAGTTAAGTGATTTATCCTCTGCCAGAGCAGAGAATGGAACAGACATGCTCTCTCCGAAGTCCACATGGCAGGCATATACATGGTGCAAAAACTGCATTGTATAAGATACAGTACTACTGTATAGCCCTTAAAATGTTTCCTCTTCCATAAAGGTCTGGCACCATTGCACGTATATTACCATAACATCCAAAGACTACACAGCTGTAAGATGTCCTAACCACAACAGGACCAGAAAAGTGGGTTGTTTGGTGCCTTGCTTCTAAAGTGATCGTTTTCTTTAGTTTAATCAGAAAACAGGGTGCTGTCACCAGTGTGAAACACATCTCAGAGACGAAAGATGTGAATGGTGGACCCAATGCTCAAACTTCACAGAAAGCTAGGAACTTGCCTACATTTTTCTGAAAATGATGTCTTAAGAATCTGATTTAGGTTGGGCATGGTAGCACACACTTGTAATTCCAGCAACTCAGGAGGCTTTCACTAAGATATTGTCTCAAAATAAAAAAATAGAAAAATGGATGGGCATGGGGGGAAAAAAAGGATAAAATAGAGAAAGAATCTGATTTGGATACTTCTGTTTGCCTAAGAAATGATACATTTGTTTTCTTGGTTTTAAAGACTTTAGAAACTAAAGTCTTTAATGGTCCTTCATTATGAATCATGTTAAAACAAAAAATATTGTCAAATACATCCTCAAAAATACTGAAATATAACCAAATGAAAATTTCCAGACATTTACAGAAATATCAGTCCTCTTTAAATCTTTTTTTTAAGTGAAAATGATCCTACTGATTTGGCAAAGCTGCTAAAAGCAGTGTGAGCAATTTTTGATAGATAAAGGATCAACTATCTTATTCCTTCAAATTAAAAACATTTTGAGCATCCCACATAAGATGATCAGAAAGTCATTTTTTTTGTAGAGGCCTCAGCTACCACTTCACAATTCTTTTCATATAATTCAGTTGGTTCGGTTCAGTTTGGTTTGGTTTTTTCCTGCCAAACAGGCCATTTGTCTTGCACATGTTTTTGGAAAGTGAAGTGATAAATCTGCCAGTACACAGGGGCGTCTATGTTCAGATTCCATTGTAGAAGTGTTGCAAACAGGTACTACACAGTCCAAAAGATCTTGTTTGGATGCTGGGTAAGGAGTTCATATGTCTGGTAGAGACCTCAGTACATGACATAAGAAAAACTGGAATGGATACAAAACAAATACAAACAAAACCCTAAAATGATTCCATATTCCTGAACAAATGCTAAAACTCTTTGAGGTCTGCGGTTAAGGCATCATCACATTCTGCCTAAACCCCAACCATCCCAGGAGTAACAAGTACATCTTCTCAAGCATTGTCCTCCTTCTTGTCTCAAACTTTGCCTGCTTTGCACTGTTCTGCCCTCTTGCCTGTAGCCAATGCAGGTTCAGTGTAAGCTTTTACACTTTCTTTTCCCCAAATTTTCATTATGAAATACTTTAGCTTTTAAGATCTGGTGGACACTCTTCCAATTGTTCTTTAACCTTGCTGTTTGTGGCTTAGGGAACACATTCCAGGACCAGCCTTTTCTTTCTGTCTAGCAGCTATAGTGAATGGCTCAGTAAATTCTTTTCTTTTGAGCTCTTTTGATCTTGAGAATTTTTATTTAATTATTAACATTGCATGTCTCTTGAGTTTCCAAAGAGGCAGTTTTTAAATCATTAATATGACAATGTTTTAATGAAAAAGTAGAAGAAAATAGAGCATAAATTCAGTATCACCTATTTGTCTCAAAAGCAAAAACAGGAATAGGAATGATAAGACAGTAACAAAACCAGAACTTGTCTATTTGTCCAAACTGAATTAACTGTCTTTGAAATCAAAGTGTATGGCAAGGTGAATGCTTCATCTCAGCAATTGTTACCTTTTCAGTTTAACAGTTTTCAAACACAGGAGGGGGCACACTTTTCTGCTCATAGACTTCTTAAGTGTGCGCCTGTTGATCTGTAGGTAGTGTCTTCCACATCTGGGATCTAACCACCAAGTAAGTTCATTTCAAATTAGCTGATGTGACCTTGTGTCTTCTTCATAGCAACAGTAATGTATTTGGCAGATGTCTTGAAAGAGGAACTATAAATTAACATAATATAATCTTGATAATATGAGGAGTATTAACACGGGGAAAAGCCAGACTACCATTATCACTAGCTGTATTTCTCTAACAGTCAGTGGAGGTTACCTCTACATGTCATTGCCCCACATTTGCACACAGTTCTGACACTCTTTCTCACTGCGCTGTGGCCACGGTCTGAAGATGTATCTCCAGAACCTTCCATTTGGTAATCCAAAGTTAGTTCTCCTCCAGCATATATGGTTCTTACAAAAAATAATGCTATTTGGGGAAGATGAGTACCAAGGTTATCGATGAAAACACTGAACACCTGAAGATTTGGGTCACACTTGAAAAGTTACTGCCAAGTTTAAATGAAGTAAACATATGTATGGATTCTTGTGAAACACCCAGCACATTTGGTAAGCATACAACTGGTTATCTTCCTAACAAAGCAATAATACAATGACTTAGTAGAAAAGACCCACATACTGAAATGCTTGGGTAGGGTCTACAGTTCAAAGATAAAAGCTACTAAGTTGAATTATTTATCTTATCTACAATGTATTTCTTCTTACACTATGATTCACAAAATGAGACACATTTCCATACTGAGCTGCATCCACTGTAAATTTATCAGATTCAAAGATATGTGATTCCTTTGTTGTCATATAACTGCCCCCATCTTTCAGCTACTTCACTCATCATTACCTCTCCAACATATTCCATGACAAAATTCATTCTTTTAATCTTCACAAGGGTCTTTACACCCCAGCCACAGCCATTGCTAGTTCGAAAGATGCAAAACAAATACTGTGTCCCTTTCTGTACAATTGTATGGGGACAATCATGTCCACGTCGGCATCTTGAATTGCATTCATAGATGGGAGTAACCAGGTGGGATTTTAATTTGTTGGTTCTTATTATAGGCCAACACAACACCAGCTTCAGTAGGACAACATTTCTCAAAGAAGCAATCTGTGCATCAACAACCAAGGTCACTTCACAGACTAAGCTGATTCCAGGAGCTCGTTTGTATTCATTAATGTAGTAGAAGTCTGTAGGTGGGCTCTCTAAATCAACAGTATTTTCAGCAAATATCATTCCTTGATGATTCTTTCATCTGTTGAGTTCATTTTGCCACTTTTGCAGAGCTATCCTTTGTTTAACTTTCTTTACAATGTACCAAGCAATAGCAGGTTTCAAAGTTTTGTTATTGTCTTTTGGAATTATTGCTTTGTCTTTCTTTACCTGAGATAAATAATTATGCTTGTCATTAAAGAATTGCTAAAGCAGTAATGGACATTTGAGACTTTGCAAAGGCTCCCAAATATTTGTAGAATCTGGCCATCCTTTCCATTTTACAAGATAATATTCTATATCCTACTCGAGCCTTGGTCCTGGCCACAGCCATGTTAAAAAGATTTCATTCAAACTGGCCTGGTCTGACCAGGCTGCTCAGCTGACCTGGCACCCCGCCCCAGCTCAGACCAAAGAGGCAGTTTTTCAAGTTGCAATCACCTCTACAGCTAGTGTTTTCAGTCCTAAGGAACAAATGCTTTGCCAAGATGATTGGAAGGGAGAAAGGAGGAGACAGATTCCAGCCTCCACTTCACACTGTGCCAGAACAAAATCTAACACCTGATATGTTGTCCAGGACATCACACTTCCCTTATTCCCTGATGCTGAGTTCTGTCGTGTAGGTCTTCGACATCCTTTCCTGCCACCTAACTTCCATCTATGAGAGAGGTTCTAATTATGCAAAACCTAAAAATGGAATAGAGTTGAAATCCAATGCTCTGACATTTGCCCTGGCATCTCACCAAACACAAAGGAATTCTGAGGAAGGATGGCCATTGCCAAGCCAGGCATTAGTCTGATCAGTCATCCTTCAAAGCAAACAACAGGTACCCAAATGTCCTGTGTTTGCATAATAAAGAGGGCATCCACTGAGCTCCCGTTCTCAAAATTGTGGGCATCTTGCCAGCTCTACTTAAGTTTCTCAGGTTGAATTCTAAATTTGCCATTTAGGCAATTCCTTTCACTAAAAAAATTTCACATTCTCCATGCCAAGACTTTCTTAGTCAACAGTTAATTCTTCAGTGGACTTTAATTTGAAATGACCAAACTTATACAATGTGCAACTGCTCAGGGTGGAGTCTCCATATTGCCTAAGAACATCTCGTGTTTTGCTGCAACATAAATTGGAGTTGTAAACATTCTTTAAGACGTTCTAACATGCATGCTAACAGCTTTCCATTGATAAGAATATCTCTCATAGAACTGTTATTCTTAGAACAGCATATCATAAAATCAACCTCTAAAGGGCTGCAAAGAAAATTAAACAACTAGCTTAACAGCTTCCTTTATGCCTCTCTTTCTTGAAAACAAAAAAACATGGATAACCATTCAAAATTTCAGGTAAATTTTTATGAAAACATCTATCTTACATGAAACATATATAAGAGAAAAAAATGTTGAATTTGATTCAGTTCTCATCCCACTCAGATTTTAGCTACTACATTCACAAGCTCAGATTTTTGTTGCTGTTTTATTAGAAAGCAACAGCAATGTGTACTCACATCATCTTGAATTTTCTTCATATTAACCCATTGTCCTGCCCATTATGCTATGCCCTAAGTCATATAATTATGTGCTACATTTATGTCAGGATCACATTACAGAGTTGAAAAAGCACATAAACCTCAATCGAATCTCTGTATTTTATAGCTTTGAATACTGACATGTAAATAAGTATCACAAGGTTAATGATAAACTACAAGCAGGAAACCAGGGCTTTTGTTTCGAAAATGTATTCATTAAAATGAGTTAAATTTGTGCAAATTTATTTATATATTAAATTTCTAAATGGAGATTTCTGTTTCAAAGAGTAAAACATTTCATGTATGTAATTATTATTTTACAAATTGGGATAATCTTTCACCATCATGGCACCAGGTCTATCATAAATCTTGGTGCTGTGGTGATACAAGAAAAAAGCTGGGAAAATAAGCAAAAATTCTTTAATTCTATGGACAAAATAGTGAGCAATGTGATTTTTAAAAAGTTACAAGGTTAAGTTGCATATGTAGTTAATGGGTTAATATTTACAGCTAGCAGTTGCCGCGGTCCTGCCGGGCTAGGTTCACAGAGTCCCCAAAGGTGGGCTGAGCATGGGCGCATGGAGAACAGACACACAAACAGCTCAGAGACTGCTTGAATCTGCTTCGTTTATTGCTTCTACTACTGCTACTACCATTATTACTACTACTTTTGCAAGCTCTAACAGAACAATATATACTTTCTTTTTTGGCCAGGGTTGAAAGTTTAGGTAAAAAGAATGAAATCAACAGGTGTCTCTATGGTTACATGATTCGTCAGCATAGGCAGAAAGTTTTAAATTTAGTTAAAGATCTTGAGGCGTGCTTTTGTTATTAATAAATGCTCCATTGTGGTAGCCTAGCTAAAAACCTGCAAAACACAAGACCATATTCAGCCCTGATTTAGCCCCCCTACCCTCTGTGATGTTCTTGCAGCTGCAAGGATGTGCTATCTACCCTGTCTCCCTCAAAACATAGTAGCATATTGGCCTCTCTGTATAGAGATTCCCAGACAGCCCCAGATAGCTGGTTGTTACTATTATCATTAAAGGGTCCCAAACTTCTAATATAACCTTGATCTTGGTCCGACTCAATGTCAGACAGTTACGCCATTTGTAGAAAAACATTTTATAAACTATCTCTTTGTTCTTAGGGAGTTTCTGTACTTTGTTTACTAATTTTGTGCATGGGAAAGAAAGAAGGAAAGAAATTCTCCAAACTGTGTCAGAGCACAAATTAACAGAATAGTTCCCAAGAAGCATTAACTCATTCCCACAAAGCCAATTATTATGCTGCAACCATCTCTCAGAAGACTCCATATTTGGACCTTGTCAACAGAACACTGGTCTTTTTTCATGCTTGGACTTTGTCAACAGAACATGAGTAGAAAATGGCATGGCAAGCAGTAGCCATATCCAGGGTTAAAGTTTAAACTGATAAAAATAATAGTAGTATCACTGTGTACTCATTGTGCCAAACATTCTTCTAAGCAGGTTACATTTGTGGTCTCATTTAATTCCCATGACAATCAGATGGAGATAACACCATTATCTCCATTTTTTGGATGAGTAGCCATAAATCTAGGAAATAGGGAAAGTAGGACCCTTAAGAGTCACATATCCTTTTTTTTTTTTTTTTTTGTACTAGGGATCAAACTCACAACCTCACACCTGCCAGGCAGGTGCTTATGCCACTGAGCTAAATCCCCAGCCCTATATTTTTGAGACAGCGTCTCACTATACAGTTCAGGCTGGCCTTGAACTAACTTTGTAGTCCAGGCTGGTCTTGAACTCACAGTGATCCTCCTGCCTCAGCCACCCAAGTGCTGGGACTAAAGGCGTGCGCCACCACACCTGGCTACATTTCCTATTCTTGATGCCCATAGTTTGAAGAAAAATATAGATGGACTTTTGATACTAAAAATTTCAATTGAAAATTTGAGTGATTTTTTTTGATGGGGTTGGGGATTGAACTTAGGGTCTCAAGCATGCTAGGCAAGTGCTATACCATTGTTACACACCCCAGAGTGATTTTTAAAAAAACCATAATCTTCATTTTGGTCCTACTCTGTGCTCTAACATTTTATTTGAATAAGTACATAGAAAATGTTGTGCTAGACATTTCAAGGAATATAAAAATGAATAAACAGAATTATCATCCCCAAGGATTGACACCAAAAAGGAATAAAACAGGACCAAAATAGCTGCAAAATAAGCCAGGTTGGTTTGTACAAGGAGTATTCATAAGCTACTAATTAATTCTGCTTGATTACACCAAAGGTGCTATGGATTAAAAACTGGTGGTCAACTTAGCACCAATTGAATTAATTCAGCTGGTGTTGAGTAAAGATGGCCCACCTGAAGAAAGCTGCCAGCATAAATAGAGACATGGAGAAGAAGGGCGAGGCATTGTGGGTTCTTTCAAGAGTTGCTGTTTTGAGCTGATGGTTCTCCCAGAAGTACTTGTCATGCTGGCTTCCTCAATATGAATTCAGCCACTATCATCAGAGGAGGAGCTCTGCTCCTCACATTGTACATCGCTTCCTGGCTCTGGAGGGGAAGATGGGTGCTGCACAAGCTTGTCATGCTGGGCTTCCTGATCTGTGCTTTACTGTTCTCATCGTCGGAGGAGCGCGGGACCTTGTTGCCGCGGAGGATGGCTGTGGTGCTCTTCAGGGCAGCCCCGCTTCTTCTTTTGAGCGTGACTTCTCAGCTCCAGTACAGAACCCTCAACCCACTGCACAGCTCCTTCACCCTGCTGGCATAGACTTTCTAGTTCCACCACTGACCTTTGGCCTTCCCAGCACAGAACCTTAAATAGGCTGGCATGAGTCCTTATTGTGGGCTCTTAGATTTCTAATTGGATTTGTGGGAGGCACTGTCATGCATTTGGGTCTCTAGCTGGACTCTTGCAGGACATTGCTGTGGGATCCAGGCCCTCAGCTAAATATCCTGGGTCTTAGTGTTGTGGACAGATTTTCCTGCACTTTCTTGTGTTTAACTCTGGGTGACTATTATAAAACAGTATTACAAATCCTGTGTCCTTTATGCAGTTGTTCTCCCTGTAACCCCTGACTACAACAAAAGGCTTGTGTGCAAAGGACTGGGAGAGAAAAACAAACTGGAAAGCTAGAGTAAGGTCAGAAAACAGAGCATGGTTAGTGCTTCACTAAGGAATTCAGACTTTATCTACAGGCAAAAAAGGTTTCCTTACAGGAAAATTTCATGACCTAAGTTAGAATTTTAGAAGATTTAACTGACAGTTATTGGCAGGTAGACAAGGAGGGCAAAAGCCAGTCTGGAGTAGGTGTAAGGAAGAAGCAATATAGTGTGGGGAAAAAAGCAGCATTTGGGAATAGAGAGGAATCTGATAAAAAAGATAGGAAAATTGTTGTAACAACTAGGTTGAATATAAAAATAATGAGGGAGAGGCACAACATTGTAAGTTTAAGGTCCACTTGGATAACTAAATGAAACCCTATCTCAAAAAATGTGCATCTACAGATACACACACACACACACACACACACACACACACACACACACACACGCCCTGGGTTTGATCCCCAGTACTAGAAAGAGAAAAGAAGGAAGGGTGAAGGAAGAATTGATGGCTCAGCAACTTGGTGTAAATAGTAATGGCTTTAGTGGCAGGTGTGGAAGACAGGAGTAAGTGCAGCTATGAAAGCAGAGATGCTCCTTATAGTTTAAGACATGTTGATTATCGTAGGCCAACAACAATCCCATATAGAAATGGAATTTACATATTCATTTACTAAGTAAGGTTTAGATAAATGTCTACTACACGGACATCCTTTCCTTAAATATTTAGGATATGTCAATTTCACCACAAGAAGAGTTTTCTATGACTTTTTTCTCATTTAAGAGATCATGATAGAATATTTTATTTACATCTTATTCTATAAAACAATCCCAGACTAGCGCAGTAGAAAGTCAGCACCTTCCTCCAAACTCCTGTGTATTTTACTGTCCTTAACTCTTACCGAGTGCTTAGTGTGTAGATTGTACATACACTTTCCATAGTGCCCTCCCTCCTGGTTAAATTTTTACCAATTATTAGTGCCTTGAGAGAGGTGATTACATATTTTTTTTCAGTTTTAGGGGGTAACAGGAATCAAACTCAGGACTTCGTGCTTGCTAGCAGGCACTGCGCCACTGAGCTATATTCCTGGACTTTATGTAATTTTTAAACTTCTCATAGTACCGCCCTCATAATAGGAATGGAGTCATGCTTTAACTTTTAGATGAGAAAAAAATTTTAAAAGTCACCTCTTTTCTTAGCCTTGTGGACTAGAAGAATCAGTAAGATTTCACATATGGAACACATGGTGACTGTAAAAGGAGCCACAGAAGCTAGGTTTGCCTTGGACTGTGAAAAAGAGAGGTGAATAATGGCCAGGGCTAAGAAATTATTTAATACCCCACTTTCGATAGCAACTGTTTTACAAACAGGTACAGGCAGCATACAAACTTTAGCAAAAGAATAGCCAAACAAGAAACCCAAAGCAGGAACTAAGAGACCTAAAAGAAGCACCGCAGGTTAGCTAATTTTAGAAACATTGATCCCATTTTGAAAGTCAAATAAGTGCCAGTAAACATTAAAACAAAACTAAGAGGTCTAATTATTCTCTCTAACGAGTTTGCTTTTTCAGGTATTCTGTGTTTGATGATTATTCCAATTGATACTGGTACAAGTATGAAAAGGAGTGTTGACACAATTCCACTAACAGGTGTATGAAATATAGTTGGATAATCCTAACATTCTACTGTATATATATGAATTGACAGGCATCATTATCAGGGCAAATAATGTTGATGTGCAAGTCATCAAAATGGACAAAGTAACATCTTCTAGATGCAGAGCAAAGAGATAACCCCCACCCCCTCCTGGACATGTGCAAGTCATGACAAATCCAAAAGCTTGTACTTTGGGCAATGCCAAAATCCGAGACAAAAGAAAACCACAAAATGGCATCACAAAAAACTGTGTAACTGCTCCAAGAAGTATCGGCAAAGATCTCTCCCATACCATTTGAAGAACCTGGAATTCAATCTTGCAACCAAAGGCAAACTTACTTAACAGTATCATTGATGAAATAAGCATTATGATTCTCCTGTCAATATGCACTGATTCCTGGAAAAGACTGTCTTTCGTTTGTTTGCTTGCTTTGACTTTCACATTCTTTATTTCTTCGATGAGTCTTTCTCGCCTACCTTCAGGATTCCAGAGTTGAATGGTCAAATTTGTCTCTCCTTCTTGACCTGTCATCAGGTTGATAGTGAAGTCCGTAACATCTGATGATGAGGTTTTGGTCACATTCACCACCTGCAGAATTTCAGGATCTTCTGTTCGCACAAAGAGGTAGCTGGAGTTAGCCCGTTTATCTTTGTAACTTGACCTGACAATGAGGGTTTCTTCAGTCCTTGTGAAAATTAGTATTTCAGTCTTCTCTATATTCAGAAAACTAAGAAATGATTTCCTTGCTTCTCCCAGAGTCACAAACAACAGAAGCGGGATCATGAAAAGTTTCGAATCATTTTGAAAGCTTAAACAAATCATATAAGCCAAAACATGTTTTAAAAATGAGAGAATATTCTTCATACACTGTTCAGGGCTGTTGTGAGGTTAAGTTGCTTTTGCTGGATCGAAGTCCAGTAGGAGGGACTGCTATACTTTTGGATTACAAAGAGCCATCTAGTGAGTGGAACAACCTGTTTAACTTGCAGGTAAGAAAACTGAAAAGTCAAGGATTTTAACAGGTTCAGTTTACCACAAACAGAAACCCAATCTTACTTCCTCATTTCTGCTAATGGAGAAACAGCATTAAGAAAACTGTAGAGCCCATATGCTTGGGCTGCTGATAGTTCTACAATGTCAAGAGTGATTGGCAGGCAAACATAAACCTGTTTTTTGGTGTCCTTAAGTAGCAAAATTTTTTGAATGGGTACCAGGTAACTTAGGAACATGGAGAATATTGTAATCCCAAATATTGAGTACGGTAATCCAAGTACAGTAATCCTTTCTCTAGTCTTCCTCATAATCCAAGAAGTTATATTTATAATTCCACTGAGACATTATTGGAATCCCAGCAAGTTAATTGCAATCTACCATCTCCAGTGCAACCCACGGTGAGAGTAAAGACACTGAGACATATTCAAAGTTAAGGGTAGCCAAGGGGTCCTAAGTCCAATCCTCGTGAGGACATTTGGACAAAGGCCTGGTCCTAGGCCTCTCCCAGAATTTATTAACTAGTGAAGCTTGAGGATGAGTGACAGTGAGGATGGCGGAACTACATGAGTAACTTGAGCTGGCTGGCCAGGTAGTGAGAAAGATATCACTGCAAAATGCAGAGACAAAGATATGCAGAGGGATCAATTTGCACAACCCAATCAAGATAGCAACTGAATTATTTTAGGAAGCTGCTGTTTCAGTTTCTGATATGCAAACTTTATGCCTTGGGAACTCATAACCTCTTTCTCGAGGCTCATACCCAGTTGACATTCCTGGAGCTCACTGGCTCTGCCATCCCACTATGCTTTACATATTTTACAAA
>RJWM01027041.1:0-27334 GCA_004363535.1 Dasyprocta punctata | reverse complement strand
CCTCTCACCCAGCCATGTCCTTGGCCTTATACCCTAAGGGTCTGAACCTCTTTCCTGTGACTCTTCCTATAAACACATATGGCTCCAAGAGCTGGCTTGGACACTGAAGCTTGGTATCTGCCCCAGAGACAAAAGCATTTGCTTATTTGTGCTTTGGTGTCTACTCAAGGGTGTTTTGTTTTCCTCTTCTTTTTGCACTACTGGGGATTGAACCTAGGGTATTCTGCATGCTAGGCAAGTGCCATACCATTGAGCTCCCTGACCCCAAGCCGTCAAAGGTTTTCTTAATGTCTTGGAAAGTAATTTGAAGAGAGGCAGCACTCAGTGGGTCCTGCCTGACAACAAATAGTAACTGGAGACAGAGGAATCTAGAAATCTAGATGTTATTTTCCTGACCTAATTGCTAGCCTATTTGCTCTAACACCTTATGTTAGTTTTCTCTAAGACCCTGTATTTGTTTAAAAAGTGAGTTGACAATTACTCTTAGTTTTGTTTTTTTCCCAGAGATCAAAGCCAGGGCTTTACACATGCTAGGCAAAAGCTCTACCACTGAGCCACATCCCCAGCCGTGACAGTTACATAGTTCTTTACAAAGCAAATTGACAATTTTGGCTAGGATAACAAGAGAAGAGAAGCAGGGGCAAATGTAAGGTTGGCATAGGATAATGAATGGCCTTTTGTGTTTGTGTGTGTGTAGCACCGGGGATTGAACTCACAGCCTTGCCCCTTCCAGGCAGACGCTTAAGCCACTGAGCCAAACTCCCAGCCCTAGTTTTTTGAGACAGGGTCGCACTATGTATTTCAGACCAGCCTTGCGTTCACATTGTAGCCCAAGCCAGCCTCAAACTCACAAGGCTCAGCCTCCTGAGTTCTGGAATTAAAGGCGTGTGCCACCACGCCTGGCTGAATGGCCTTTTAAATTAGTGTAATAGTGGGTTTGATGCAAAACACTGACACTTTGGAGTCTACCAATAACAGACAGGTTCTCTGAAGTTTTTATCCTGATGCTTGCTATCCATGCTAGAGGAATTTTGATGTTGACATTAAGTGCACCATCCATCTTGTTTCTTGTATAACTATGGCTGGTCAAGGCTGTGGCTGAGTAGTTAGCCTACTAGAATTATCCTAGGAAGACCTCAGTTGCCCTGAGGAAGCAGCCTTGGTCTCTGCAGCCAAGTAACACCTTTAGTAAATAACCATTTCCTCAAAGCACTTCATTCAGTACCTCTTCCTTTAATGAAAGTAATCTGTTTCAGAAACTGAGACTCCCGTATACCACTTAAAATCTTTGCTCATATCTGATGACAAAACCAAACAGCAACTGCTGTTTTGGAGTATAAACTTGGTCTCTTGAGACAAGTACATGCCAGGGTTAGGGTTAAGATTAGCTCCAGCTCCTTCCAACCTACTTTCTCCTACGTTCCACAGATGCACCCCACAGGCACGCTAGAAACAAGTCAGAGCAGTGCCATGACTGCAAGCCGCTGGCCCAGCTGTGCAGCAGTCTCCCCAAAGCTGCTGCCACTTGGCTCAAGAGCTGTCCTGGAGAGTGAGGGCTGGGTGCCAAGGTACAGAGACTGTTTTGGGACAGCCTCCTGTCTCTGACCTGCCCGGCCACCACCTGAGCTTGCAGGAGCAGAGAAGACTAAGACCAATGTCCATTGGAAGAACCCATACCCACCTGCCCTTGTGGCAAGAGTACCGTCTTACTTTTCTCATTGCTGAGATAATCCGAAGTTAAAGAAGAAAAGGTTTATTTCAGCTCATAGTTTCACTCCATAGTTGGGTGGCATGGCAGAGGGGCATCAAATAGTCTATGGCAAGCAAGCAGGAGACAGCAAAGTGGCAAGCAAGTAAGCAGTAGGCAGCAGTAGCAGGAAATGGACACCTTCTTTCGGTTGCTTATATTCCATCCAGACAGCCCACCCTTTGGGCAGGTAGCACTCACACCCAGGGTGGGGCACCCTTTACCCCAGCATCATATCCTTAATGCCAGTATCACACCCCCTAGATCAGTAACCTCTGAGAAGCTCCACCTGTAACTGCATCTAGATGCAACCCATAACATTCCACCACAGTCCTCAAAAAACTCACCCAAATCCTTTTATGCAAAAGGCATTTAGTCCATTTCTAAGAGTTACCAAAGTCCTAGCTAGGTGTGGTGGCGCACACCTGTAATCTCAGTACTCAGGAGGCTGAGGCAGGAGGATCATCATGAGTTTGAGATCAGCCTGGGATACATAAGCAAGTTCAAGGCCAGCCTGCACTACATAGCAAGACCCTGTCTCAGAAAAATGGAAGTTGCCAAAGTCCTAACAGTTTCAGCGTTGCTCAAAAGTTCGAGTCTAAAGTCTCCTCTGAGATTTAAGACAAAGTCTTAGGTACAAGCCCCTGTACGAATGAAAAGAAAATTAAACACTTCCAACATACAATGGCACAAGATAGACATTTCCATTCCAAAAGGTACAAATAGGGAAATAGAAAGGAGTGGGACCAAAGCAAGTCCAAAATCCAGCAGGGCAAAGTCCTGTAGTTCCACGTCCAGTATTCAAGGCAGTCTGTGGTAAGATGTGTATAACAAAAGACTGGGTGTATCCACCCGTATGGCACCACTTGGGCCAACTTTGCTCACTGCTTGCAGTTTTCCTCAGACAATCCACGTTCCTGACTTCTGCAACCTTCTAGGTTCTCCTGTGAACCTTTGGCTTCACACATACAGCTTCACACACTGCCCTTTCAGAGGCACACTGCCTGGCCTCCCAGGCCTTCTGAAATTGGGGTGGAAACCTGGTTAACCCCACAACTCTTGCATTCTGCACGCACCTAAAACCAGCACCATGTGGGTGATGCCAAGGTCTGCTGCCAACTGGAGCAGTAGCCAGGCTTCCTCTCTCTTGGCTGTAGGAATTGAGTGCCTGTATTGCTGAGCACCAGGAACAAAATCCTGAGAAAAAAAAACTCCCCTAAGCTGCTGTCTTTCTGGAACTTGGTCCTCTGGGGCTTTCTTGTCAAAGTAAAGTCTTTCACTTTTGCAACTTTTGAGGATGCAAAGGCTGGGGTCCTGCTGCTTCTTGTGTTGTCCTCAGGCCATCTTCTATATTGTCCTGTTGCTTCTCAGCAACCAAGTTGTCCTCTTCTCCATCTTTGCAGTCCACAACTTTACCAGAGCTTCCTTTCTGACCAAACTCACAATGTTTTAAATCATTATGTCGGGCTCTTTGCTCTTGATTCTCTACATAGACCTGGCTAAAAGTCTTACAGTGGCTAAGCCACCACCTCAACATTAGACTACCTTGAAATTTCTTCTGTCAGATTAGTAAGTCCACCACACTTCATCTCATTCTCAGGTAATGTCTCTGGACAAAAGCAAGCTGCAGAAAATATTCTGCCAAAGCATAGCACACATCATCTGGAGTCCAACAATCAACACAGTTCTTCCCAGCAAAAACCTTCAGCCTGGTCTTTACCCACAGCATTTCTGTCAGCATTCTGGTCTTCTGAGCTCTGACCAGAATCTTCCATCACATACAGTTTAAAGCATTCAAGGGTTGCTTCTTCATCTGGCACCTCCAAAACTTTCCAAACTCTTCCCACGAGCCACTTCCAAAGGCGCCTAAACTACTTGGTCAGGTACAGTCACAGCAATGACCCCACTCTCAGTACCAAAATCTGTCTTCGTTAGTTTTCTTATTGCTGAGACAAAATAACTGACACCCAAAGTTAAAGGAGGAAAGGTCTATTTAGCTCACAGTTTGTAGAGGTTCTAGATCATAGTTGACCAACTCCAAGGCAAGGCAGCATAGCAGAGGAGCATCACAGAAAAGAAACAGCCCCATGGCAAGCAAACAGGAGACAGTGAAGCAGCGAACAAGCAAGCAGCAGACTGCAAGGGCACGAAGTTCCTTGTATTCTATCCAGTTCACCCATCCTTTGGGCAGATAGCACTCACACCCAGGGTGAAGCACCCTTCATCCCAGCATCACATCGTTGATCCCAGTATCACACACCCTAGATCAGTAACCTCTGAGAAGCCCCACCTCTGACTACGTGAGGCTTTGGGGGTATGTTTAGATACAAGCCATTACAGGTACAGCCTGTGACAGCCAATCAGGTCAGTCTCCCAGCCAAGCTTTCAGTGTGGCACATGACCTGGACTCAGCCACATGCACCAACACAACTAGGGTGGGTGCTGGTCAGGCACAGAAGTGAGACCACTTTCTGCCTTTTGTTCTGGGGAGCTGTGCTGTCCTGTCATTAAGTGCTAAATCTAAATGACAGCAAACTCAGAGAATGTCCAGTTATACATGGCCCGTACCACACAGTCCGTGCAAGAACACAAAGTCACTTCTGTGGTGCACTTGCCAAAGGTGCATAATCTCACTCTAAGCATGGAAACACTGGACAAACCCAAAGATAACTGAGAAATGTCTTCTAGTACTGAGCTCTTGAAAGACAAGGAAATTGTGAGGAACCTCCAACAGGAGGAGCTTAAGGAGACTCTCTCAGCTCAGTGCGGTGCAGGATTCTGGAGTGCCCTGCCCCCAGAAAAGGACACTATGGGGGAAATGCTGAAGTCTAAGTAAAGATTTTAATAATTGAGTCAATGGGTCTGTGCTGGAATTAAATTCCTGGTTTCGATATTTGTGTCTTTCTTGTGTAAGATGTTAATATTAAAAGAAACAGCAAAAAATAGATGGGAACACTCTGTACTACATTGAAACTTTTATATAAAGATGTCTAAAAATATATATGTACTGGTGAGCTAGGGAAAACAGAAGACTCCTTCCTCCCCCCAGGAATGGTAAGTAAGGAAGGCGCCTTCTGGCTTTGTGTCTCAGAAAGGGCAAGCTGGTGCAGCGAGGGCAGCTGCACTTTGGTGGAATGTCAACTCCAAGCGCAGCCCCACCCACTGCACAAGAACACAGGCTCTGGACAGGAGCAGGTTTGGTGAGTTGGAGGAACCTCAAGAAGCCCAATTTCACAGAGCCTCCAGGTGGGCAAGAGGAAGGCAGGAGGTGAGTTTGGGCAGGTGGCAAGAGTTGGGGACTATCAGAGCCTGTTTGGCAGGTGAGGTCAAAGCAGACACACTAACCTTTCACCTCTGCTTGTTATCATCTTATTATTCTCCTAGGTTTTCCTCCATAACCACATTAAATAATACATAGTACCTAAGTCTCTGTCTGTCTTCCCACCCTACCCCCATCCATCCCATCCTCAGCCCACACAGATGTGGGTCCCATCCTTTCCTTGACCTTGCCCCTGTTCAACCGCAACAGTGGCCCCTTTACCTTCCATGTTGCTGAGGTTACTATTTACCGTTAGATTGAAAATATTTATTCTTGTGTGATTTGCATGTAGGTTGATTTCAAAGGCTTAAAATCAACCAGCAGTGTTTTCTGATCACGGCTATATATGTTTTACAGTGGTACCTTGGTTCATGAACTTAATTCTTTCCATGATTCTGATTGCAGAATTTGTTCCACGAATTAAGTTCGTGAACCGAGGCACCACTGTATTTGTTCAACATCTTAATGGGGGTAGTGTTTCTCTCCCATTAAGCCCAGTGTGCTTAGAGAAAAAGATTATTCTCCATGAATCGCTCAAAATAAGGCCATAGTTTGATTTGGACCAAGACATGGACGTACAACTTATTTATCTTCTGAATTTATAATTGCTTTTGTGTGTGTGGCATGGTGGTGCTGGGGATGGAACTCTAGACTTCACATGTGTTTTAGTTTTGGGCGTTTGTTTTGTTTTGCTTTGTTTTGTTCGTTTGAGACAAGGTTTCACTATGCATGTGCTTTGGTTTTGGTTTTGATTTTGGGGGTTTGTCCTGCTTTGTTTTGTTTGTCTTCTTGAGACAAGGTTTCACCATGCAGTTCAGGCTGGCCTCAGACTCACAACCGTCATCCTGCCTTAGCCTCGCAAGTGCCGGGATTACAGGTGTGTGCCACCACGCCCGGCAGGACTTCACACATGTTGAACATGTGTTCCACCACTGAGCTACTCTAAGCCTGCCTCTCTTTTTCTTTTCTTTTTTTTTCTTAGACAAAAGAACAATATACCGTCTCCATTTCCTCACATTTACCTGTGAGGAGCATGGCTTCTCATGCTAAATATCATCCAGAGAACTCTGCCCTTTTTTCCCTTGAGGTCTGTTACAAAGTCCTGCAGCCTCATTGGCCTCAAGACCTGCTGTCCAACTATCCTCTTGAGATTTCCCACCCTTCCAGATCAGTCCACTACTTTGCTGGTCTGATGCATCCCTCGCTCATGACTTACTTCTTCCTTTGTTGGGTTACAGTCCTAGCACATAATCAGGAAGAGGGTGGCTTAGATATCTAAAAATGCTTTTAGTTTCCCTCTCATAATGGTGCATGCATTTCTAGATTGAAAATTATCATTCAAAATTTCAAAGGCACAGGTCCATCTTCTCACTGTTCATAGTCTGATGGTGGTGCCTGTTAGAAGAAGCCTAGATGCCCTCGCAGTCTTTTCTCTGTCCTTGATACTCTGAAATGTCACAAAGGTGAGTCTAGATGGGTCTTTTGTAATCCCCTGCTCTGTGCCTGATTAGACTCTTCACCTTCCATAGACTGTTTTTGTTTCTGTTTCTTCAAGTGCTTCATCTCTTGTTTTTTCTGTTCTCTCTTTCTGGAACTTTTTTGTGTATATTGTTAAACATACTGGAGTGATCCTTGATGTGTCTTATCAATTCTCATCTTTTTTTTCTCTTCTTCCTTTTTTCATCATGTTTTTCCATGTCCTAGGAGAGTTATTTGTCCTTATTTGCTAACTTTTCTATTGGCTAAAAAACCTCCATCTTTTACTTTTTCAAAGTCTCTTTTTCTTTAAATCAATTTATATAGAGATTAAATTTTCATATAATGAAATGATTCCATTTTAAGTGTATATTTCAATGAGGCTGTGCAAGTATAAACAATTATCTAGTCATTACTGCAGTCAAGATAGAGGACATTTCAGCCTGGCATAGTGGTGCATGCATGTAATCCCAGCACTGGGAGGCTGAGGCAGAAAGATTACAAGTTTGATCCCAGCCTGGGCAACTTTGCAAGACTCTGTCTCAAAATAAAAAAATAAATAAATAAAAAAGGCTGGAGATGAAGGTAAGTACCAAGGACATGTGTTTAACCCCCAATACTGCCCTAGGTAGATACAGATAGATGATAGATGATAGATAGATAGATAGATAGATAGATAGATAGATAGAGAGATAGAGAGATAGAGAGACAGAGATAGATAGTTTCCATTACACCAAAGATTTTCTCAGTTCCTCTTTACTTCAACCCCCTCTCTGAGCAGACCACAGATCTGCTTTCTGTCACTGCAGATCAGAGCTGTCCTTTTTCGGTTTTTTGTCTTATTGTTTGAGTCAAGGACTCGCTATATAATTCCAACTGGCCTTCAACTCACTATGTAGTCCAGGTCGGTCTCAAACTCGCAGTGATCCTTGCCTCAGCCTGCTGAGTGCTGGGGTTCCAGGCATGTGCTACCACGCCCGGCTGAGTTCTCCTTTTTTAGAGTGTTGTGTAAGTGGAATTGTATAGTATTATCTTTTGTATCTTCTGAGACTTAACCTTGTTGCTACAACATTGCTGGGTGGCGTATGTTGTATGGTTAACCACAGTTTTTTTGTCTGCTCACCAGCTAAGGGACATTTGGGTTTTCCAGTTCCATTTTGAGTAATGCTACAGTAAGATTCAAATACATATCTTTGTTCAGACCTGTATTTTCATTTCACTTGATAGCACTGTACCTGGAAGAGGACTTGCTGGATTTCATAGGGTGTGTTTAACCATGTAATAAATGGGTGCTCTGTTCACCGTTTGGCATTTCCATGAGCAACGTATGAGAAAGTTCCAGTTGCTCTGAACCATCCCCATCACTTGACATAACGAGGTTTTAAAGTTTTAGTCATTTTAATGGATGCGTACTGGGATTTCCATGTGATTTTAATTGCATTTCCCTCATGACCAATGATGTTGAATACCTTTGTGTGCTCATCACTTATTCCTATATCTTTGATGAAATATCTATTCAGATCCTTGGCTCAGATTCAAAGGGTATTCTTATGAAATTGGGAGAGTTATTTGTGAGATGCTGTTTGGTTTACAGTGGGTTATATCCAATGGATTCATTGGAAGTTGACAATATTGTAAGCCAGATACACATTTAGCACCCCTAGCTTGCCAAACACCCTAGCTCAGCAGCACAGCACCTTCCAGGGTGTTCCTAGTACCCTCATAATGGGCTGATTGACTGAGAGCTATTCGCTGATGCTCCCCAGCATCAGGAGAGAGCACCTCGCCTCATCGCTGGCCCAAAATTGAAAATCTAATACTTGTTTTTTACGGATTAGTTTTGCTTGCTTTGTGTTTGTTTGAGACAGGATCTTGCTATGTAGCCTAGGCTGGCCTCGATGATCCTCCTGCCTCAGCCTCCCAAGTGCTAGGATTATAGGTGTGCACCACTACACCTGGATTTATTTTCCCAGTCTTTAGCTTGCATATTCATTTTCTCATGATACTTTTTGAAAATAATTTTTAAAATTTGGATGAAGTCTTAATTTGTCAGACTTTTTTGTGTCCCATGCCCATTAAGTGCTTGTTTTTCAAAAACTTTCTTAAAAGATTATCCCTTTTTCATGGCACCTTATTCTTATTTTAAGATATTATATCTCCTCAAATCTCCCTATAGATTCTGATTAGAACATTTTAAAATATTTCCCTTTGTGTGTGTGTGTGTGTGTGTGTGTGTGTGTACTGGGAATCAAACCCAGAGTCACTCGGCTACTGAGCTACATTCTCAGCCCCTTTTTATTTATTTATTTTTTTTATTTCAACACAGGGTCTCACTGAATTCCCCAGGCTGGGCTTAAACTCATGATCCTCCTGTCTCAACCTCCCAAAATGCTGGGATTACAGCCATGCATCACCATGTGCAGCTCAAAACTCCCTTGTTTTCTGATCACCATGATTTTGGAAGGAGTCACCCCACCTGTTTAGTCCTTGGTTCTTTTCTTTCCTACTGCCAGCCCCTGGGGTATCCTACTTACCAACAGAGGCCTTGCTTAGGGATTCCATATGACTCCTGTCCTTGACAGGCCTCCTGAGTGGAGCTCAAGCACAAGACAGTCTCCAGTGTCTGGCTGGAAAGGAAGGAGTCACTTGGAGGCTGCCTGGGGAGCAGGTGGAAGAAGAAACAATGCCGGAAGCCCCAGCCCCACTCAGAAACTCTCCCACATAGGTTATGCTGTATAATTTTCGGGACAGGAGGATCCTAGCCCTTTGGCAGGGGACATGTCAGCTGCTGGTTGCACTGAGCACTGGAAGGAGCAGTTGCCCCACCCGGAGTGTGGTTTAATCCCTGTGGAGCCAGACCTGCCCCAACCTCAGACCTCTGGGAAGAGGCCCCTGCCTCGCCCCCAGGTGCCTATTCTGAGATTCAATGCTATGTGCTCCCTCCGCTCCACCAACCCACACATTCCACAGCTCTTTGCCTTTTCCAAAGGTGGGGAAGCATTGGTCAACTGTGTCCTCTCTCCCTCTGCCCAGCTTTGTGTGTTTCTCTAGTCCTCATTGACAAGCTTGGCGTAGGAAGGGGACACCTGCCTAAGCCCATTTTTCCTCTGGTGCTGACTCTGACATCTGTCTTTGGCTGGGGGAGAGCATCCTCATGCTGTTTGGTAGAAAAGCAGATTCTAACACAGTGACTATGTTGTCCACTTGTTTTATTTATTTATTTTTTTATTTTTTTGGCGGCACCGGGGATCAAACTCTCAACCTCGCACCTTCCAGGGCAGGCACTTAAGCCACCGAGCCAAACTGCCAGCCCTAGTTTTTTGAGGCAGGGTCGCACTATGTAGCTCAGGCCGGCCTTGCGCTCGCATTGTAGCCCAAGCCAGCCTTGAACTCACAATGCTCCTCCTACTTCAGCCTCCCGAGTGCTGGGATTAAAGGCGTGCGCCACCACGCCCAGCTACGTTGTCCACTTGTATAAAATAGATGTCTATGGTCACAGAAGAATGACAGGATGGACAGAAAAATGTTTCCAGCAGTTGCTTCTGGGAGATGGGATTAGATTAGCTTGTGTTTATTTAGTGTTTACAATGTGTGCTTGTTTTCTGACAGCTTTGGTGTGAGTGTGGCAGTTTGCATAGCAGCTGAAGCCCCAGGCTGTGCATCAGCAGCTCTGGATGTGTGAGCATTGGATCTGCACCTGCCACAGAGTGCACATGGTGGCTCATGTCACTTCCTCCACCTGTCCTGAGTATTCAGTACGATGGCATTTGCAAAGACCAGAGAAGCGTGAGGCCCTCCCTCAATGGGAAGTGCCCAGTAAGGGAGGGCTGTCGGTATCCTCTTTGGTGGTGGTTGTTTCGTTTGCAGTACTGAGGAGTGAACCCAGGGGCTTCACACTGAGCTACATCCCCAGCCCATTTTTATTTTTTATTTTGAGACAGGGTTTCGTTAAGTTATTAAGTTGCCCAGGCTGGGCTCCAACTGGCAGTCTTCCTGCCTCAGTTTCCCAAAGTGCTGGGATTGCAGGAATATACCAACACAACAGACTCCTATTTATTTTGTAATATTAAAAAAAAAAAGCATGATCCAGGCATGGTGGCACACGTCTGATCCCAGCACTTTGGAGGCTATGGTAGGAGGATCACTGTGAGTCTGAGGCCAGTTTGAGCTACAAAGTGAGTTCAAGGCCAGCCGGAACTGCATAATGAAACCCTGTCTCAAAAAAAACAGAAAGACAAAACAAAATAAAACAAAGCCATAACAACTGTAGATCATCAAGCTTTGAACAATTTCCTAGATGCCTTTCAGGGTGGATTAGCTGCCCGAGGTTCTCCCTGATGATTGGGCCAAGAAGCTCCTGCAGATAAAAGTTTATTATGAAGAAAATATTTACCAATCTTGCTTACTTTGATTTGAGCAAAAGAAGTTTCAAATACTCCTGATTTCTGTGAAGATCTGGAGGAAGCCGCAGAAAACACACAATTGTTGGTATCTTGTCCAGATGTACAACGAATTGCACACCCATAGAAAAGACATGACCGTGCTGGCCTGTTGTGAAAAGTTATTTTTCAAAGTATGGGACAAGAAGAATAGCCTTCCCTACTTTGGAAATACACTGAAGATTGAAACAGGGTAAGGGATGCTATAACAACAAATTAGTGTGCCATTCTCCAAAGCTGGTGACACCTGAAGAGGTGGAGAGGATGGAGTAGTTGCTCCTGAGCTGGTCCTTGTTTTGTGTCTGTTGTGACCACAGCTAGAGAAAAACAACTCACTTTTTGTAAATAAGACTGCTTCGGAACTCAAAAGAATATCATCAGAAATGACACCCAGAGCCCCACGATTTTACCAAACTGTAACTGATGTGAAATCCAACTTAGACTCCAGGTTTCCACTATCTTTGAGTTTTAACACATTGATGATGGGGCCATAATTCATGTCTGGCTGCCTGGCAGCTCTGAACCACCAGAGGTGCATGTGTAACTCTTCCATCAGGTGGCATGGGATGATCATGCATGTACCACTGCTGCTCCAGGTGGCAGGAACATGTTAAAACATCTTCATGGAGAAGAAGTTTCTTACTATGACTTCCGAATGCTCCAGTGTTTAAAAGCAGATGTTTAGCCTTAGCCAGCCCACATGGGCTTGATTAACAAACAGCTGGTCGACCAAAATAAGCCTTTGGACTTGCACGGGGGATATTTTTGACAGCCGGAAGCTAATTCCTGCAGGTCTGAAGCCTGGGGTTTCTAGAGACACCAGCAATGAGCGTGTCAGCACCTCAGCAGGCAGAGCTGTGCATCATTTGAGTTCATATATTCAACTGTGTTCTGTTCTGCATCATGAGGGGAAAAAGATAAAAAGGCCATGGGCAGCTCAGGGCGGGGTCATCCAAGCATACCTGTAAACCTAGCACTCTGGGAGTCTGAGGCAAGAGGATCACAAGTTCAAGCCCAACCTGGGCAAGCTAGCAACTCAATAGGACCCTGTTTTAAAATTTAAAAAGGGCTTAGGATGTAGCTCAGTGTAAAGGTCCTGGGTTCAAACCCTAGTACCACAATGAAAGAATAAATAAATAAATGCAGTATTATTTATTAATCCCAATGTCTGTATTTTCCTTTTTAAGGAGGCTTACATTAAGCCAGTCATGGTGGGCTACACCGTGATCCCAGCTACTCAGGAGACTGAGACAGGAGGATTTCAAATTCAAGTTCCACCTGGGCAACTTAGAACCTAAAATACTAAAAAGGGATGTGGGAGGGCTGTGGCTTAGTACCCCATGGGTTCACTTTTTCAGTACTGCCAAGAGTCTTCCACTAAAATGCCGAGTTTGGGGCCGGGCGTGGTAGCGCACGCCTTTAATCCCAGCACTCAGGAGGCTGAGGTAGGAGAGCACTGTGAGTTCGAGGCTGGCTTGGGCTACAATGCGAGCGCAAGGCTAGCCTGAGCTACATAGTGTGACCCTGCCTCAAAAAACCAGGGCCGGGAGTTTGGCTCAGTGGCCTAAGCGCCTGCCCTGGCAGGTGCGAGGTTATGAGTTTGATCCCCGGTGCCGCAAAAAAAAATAAATAAATAAATAAATAAAATAAAAATAAAAAATAAAATGCTGAGTTACAACAACCCATCCCATACTCTTCTACTATAAATTTGTACTTTAGCATCATAGAAGCTGGCTGTGATCTCAGGAGCTGCATGTGGAGAATACAGGAAGAACTCTTCATGTTTACCCACTTGATGTGTGCGTGTGCGTAAATGTGTCAAACTGGGACTTTTACCCACATAATGCTCTTCTAACAGATTCTGCATATGTTTACTTGAGCCTCGTGGGGGTAAAATACACCCACACCACTCTTCTGTTCTGTAAACATATATTTTACCATAAATGGAATGTGTGTATGACTCACAATAGCTGTGGCTGCAAAAAGCAAAAACCCACTTGTGCATTCACCCACTTAGCAGATGAACAGCAAGGTGTGTACAGGAGATCAGAAGCAGCAACAGGTGACTTTTACCCATGAAATGCTCATTGCTAAATTTCTGTGCATTTAGGACTTATTTTTTTAAAATGAAAAGAAAAGCCGGGCGTGGTGGCACACGCCTTTAATCCCAGCACTTGGGAGGCTGAGGTAGGAGGAGCGTTGTGAGTTCGAGGCCAGCTTGGGCTACACAGTGCGACCCTGCCTCAAAAAACCAGGGCTGGGAGTTTGGCTCAGTGACTTAAGCACCTGTCTGACAGGCGTGAGGTTGTGAGTTCAATCCCCGGTGCCGCAAAAAAAAAAAAAAAAAAATCAATAAAATAAATAAAAAATAAAATGAAAAGAAAAACAACAACAACAACCAAAAAGAAAAAAGTTTTCTTTTGATTTTTCTGGTATAAGTACCCCAATTAAGTAAATGGCACATGAAAAACCAGATTTGCAAGTGTTGGAGGAAGTCAAAAGTGAATCATCAGATTACTCATACATCGATGGTAAAGCTGATAATGACTTTGACAGTGGCCATGAGAGCTACAGTTCCTGTGACAGTGAAATGCAGCAAAAATCAACTGATACACATGCAGGGAATGCAGACCTCCTTGAGTCAGAAGACAAAGAAAACAGCGATATGAATCTATGTATGAAACACACAATATGACTAGTAGAAATGGTACAAAATGGTCACACAACCAAATGGAACAATCCAACGTTAGAACGAGGTCCAAAAATATATCTTGGCAGGGGTGAAACCTATTGGACACAATGCCATCTCTGCCATTCACTGTTGGAAATTGTTTGTCACAAACAAAATGCTACTAGATGTTGTGAAATAAACAAATGGTGAAACGCAAGTAACACGTTCTGTATGCACCAAGAGCCATACTCAAAGATGTATTTATTATGACATCCACTAGCTCAACTGAAAGCATTCATAGGGCTGCTGTACTGAGCAGGGCTTTCCAGTGGTTATTACAGGAATGTAAAAGCCTTATGGAAAAGAAAGGGTATGGGCTTGAAGTTTGTAGAATAACAAGGACACTGAGAAGATTTGGTTTCTTTCAAAATTGCCTGAGGTATGATGACAAAACCACCCAGCAAGAAAGAAAAAGAACTGATAATCTGGCTGCTATCCACTCATAGTTTGAGAGATTTGTGAGTAATTGTCAAGCAATTTGTACACCATCTGAATATATGACTGTTGCATTTTATGGTTGTTGGAACTTCAGACAGTATATTCCCCAAAAAACCCTTCAAAGTATGGCATCAAAATTTATGCTCTTGCAAAGACTTATTATGCTTTCAATTTAGAAATTTGTCTTGGAACTCAGCAACCAGTATTCATACAGTAATAAATCAAATGGATGTCACGAATAGGCTGGTTGCTCCCATCTCCCAAACTAATCAGAATGTGACATTCAACAATCCGTTTACCAGTTCCCAATTGATGTTACATTTGCTAACAAAGCACAAGTTGACCAGCATAGGAACTGTATGTGGGAACAAAGCAGAAATCTCAAATGAAATGCTGTAATTTCAAAACAGAGAATTCTATAGTACAATCTTTAGATTTCAGATAGATAAAACATTGGCCTTGTATATGGCAAAGAAAACCAAACCGGTACTGCTGATGTCAAATTGCAGCATGATGCAAATATTGATAGGGAAACCTCAACAAAACAGAAAGCTGGGATGGTAACTTTCTACATCAAAACCAAAGGTGGGGGAGGTGTTGTTGAGTGATGCAGCAATTATGATATCACTTGAGACAAAGAATGTTGGCTAATGGTTGTGTCTTACTCAATCCTAAACAGTGTGGCAAAAGTAATTTGATAGTTTACAAAGAAAATAACAAGTGCAAAATATCATGGAGAAATGTTCTTAGAAGATTGGGACTGGAATTCTTAAGAGATCATTTATTACAGAGGAAAAACAAAATGTTTCTGCCCAGGGAACTATGCAAAATAATTACAGAGCACACTGGTGAGCTGACAGGTGAACAGGCAGGCAGGACATCACAAAGACCTACTACAACAGGAAGACAAAACAGATGTCAACTGTGCCCCACAGCAGGTAAGGACAGGAAAAGAAAACACATGTGCTATCAGTGTAAGTGATACTTGTATATGGAACATGTAGTTGGCATGTGTAACAGTTGAAGCAAAGATTATTTCTGTGGTGGATTTTTGTATTTACATTGTAATTCACATAGGTTTTATTTCCGATGTTATCTTTTAGGCTTCATGAGCAAGGTAAACAGCTGATGTAAAAATGTTGACGTCTAGTCTAAGCATTCATTACATACTTGATATTTTATCTTCTTTTCCTTTTATGTACACATTGTACAACATAGTAGGAAGCTTCTGACAGAACAGAGGTGACAAGAATGGCCCGCCACAGAGAAAAGGAAAGCTAAGCACATGCGCCGTCAGTGTAAGTGAGATGTGTGCACAGAGCGTTCGGTTGTCATGTATGAAGAACGCCTTGGGTGTGATAATTGAAACAAAGATCAATTTTTTTTGTAGCGTTCTATTGGTATTTTCATTGTAGTTCATATAGGAATCTATTTTTGATGTTATCTTTTAGGTTTTGTAAGCAAGTACACAGGTGATGTGAAAATGTTGATGTTAATGCTAAATGTGCAATACATGTGAAGAATTTAATACTTTTTTTTGATATGTTATGTTCCTGTTAACTACACATTGTATAGTATAAGAACCTCCTGACAAAACAGCAGAACAAGCAAGATGTCAAATATGTCCTACAAAAAGGCCAGGAAAGCAAAACACATGTGCCATCAGTGTAAGCAATATATGTGTAGTGAATGTGCTATTATCATGTGTGAAGACTGCCCTAGGTGTCATAATTGAAGTAAAGATTAGTTTTTTTGTAGAGTTTTATTTTCATTGTAGTATTTCATTGTCGTTTATATAGGAATTCATTTCTGTTGTTATATTTTAGACTTTGTACATCAAAAAACAGTTGCCATTGAAAATTGTGATGCTTTTTTATATGTATATATTTTTTGGCACCGGGGATTGAACTCACAACCTTGTGCCTGCCTGACAGGTGCATAAGCCACTGAGCCAAACTCCCGGCCCTGGTTTTTTGAGGCAGGGTCGCACTGTGTAGCTCAGGCCAGTCTTGCGCTCGAGTTGTAGCCCAAGTCGGCCTCAAACTCACAACGCTCCACCTACTTCAGCCTCCAGAGTGCTGGGATTAAAGGCATGCGCCACCACGCCCGGCGCTTTTTTATACTTAATATTAAAAATTCAATACTTAATTTTTCGATATTTTTCTCCTGTTGAGTACCCACTGTTTAATATAATTAAACTCATAAAATTAAAATTAATAAGTCATCAATAGGAATATTCTAAAGAATAAACATAAATATTATAACCCACAATAATATGCTTGTATGACAAAATTGTCGGGCTACAAAGGACCTAAACATTGACACACATTGCCTGGACTCTCCAGGCAATGATGCTGAATGAAAAAAAGCCCATCTCAGAAGAATTCAAATGATCTGCTCCATTTATATGATGTTAAAAATCACAATGCTGTAGAAACATAGGCCAGAGGGTACATGGGTTAAGGATACAGGGTGAAAAGGGAGAGGTCAGAGGTGTCTTTAATTGTGCTGTTGCTTCCTTGATGTCCTAAACAGGTTCAACACATCTATCTTTCCCTGGTCATTTTGACTTTGGAGAAGAACCAGAAATCACAGGGTGCCAGATTTAGTGACTAAAGTGGATGAAGACACACTGTAATATTTTTATGAGCCTGCCTTTTCATCCGGTGGCCCTCAGAAGGAGCATTCGCTGCCTCTGTTATCATACCTTGTAAAGACACTCATAAAAGAGGACTTTCAGAACTACTTCAGAAAGTGGCAAAAACAATGGGATGAGCCAGGCATGGTGGTGCAGGCCTGTAATCCCAGCACTCAGGAGGCTGAAGCAGAAGGATCACCCTGAGTTTGAGGCCAGCCTGGGCTACATAGTGAGTTCAAGGCCAGCCTGGATTACAGAGTGAAACTCTATCTCAAAAAAACACAGGAAAAAAAAAGAAAGAAAGAAAGAAAAGAAAAAAGAACAATGGGATAAGTGTGTTCCAACCAATGGAGAATATGTTGAAGGAGATTAATGGCAATGCATCTTTTACTGCAATAATTTTTTATTTAACACATACCATATATTTTGTTCATGGGAGATGAAATTCATAAAGCTGAATGCACAAAAAAAGCAGAAGATTGGGGGAAATCTGAATACAATGAAAAGCAGAATCAATGTTCACATTTTGACTTGATATACTATTTTAGAAAATACTGTCATTAGAGGAGCAATACAGTATATTATTTCTTTTTTTTTTTTTAACGAGGGTCAACAGGTCCAAAATGAATTTAATTTTTTCATTCTTTAATGTTGTTCCTGAAAGACCAATGGTCCATGGTTAGTCAGATTTATCAACAAGTATATTATTTCTTGTAAGTGTACATGAATCTGCACTTATCTCACCAATGTACATTTGATACGTCTTCAGAATACAAAATAGCATACAATACAAGGTATAAATATCCAATACAGAGGGCTTTTTTGCAGGGGGAGATGGGGGATTTAATCCAGGGCCACTGCATTTGGCTATTATCTCCAGCCCCTTTTTATTTTTCATTTTGAGACAGGGTCTAAGTTGCCCAGGCTGGGCTCAAACTTGTGATCTTCTTGCATCAGTTTTCCAGAATGCTAGGATTACACGTGTGTGCCATAGTACCCAGATCAATAAAAGAGTATTTGAAAACTTCAAATAAATTGTGTCAACAGAAAAATTTTTCTCATTATTCCCCCTAGAGGTTACTACTAATTGCCACAGTTAACTAGTTCTACAGTTGTTTTGTTTAAATAATAGCATTTCTACAACAGAGACGTAAATAACACCAAAATTTTTTCAAAGAAATACCTGCTTTCCTGTTTTTTGGTTAAAGTGAGAGCACAGGTATGGAATTGACTTTTTTTTTTTTTTTTTTTGGTAGCATCGGGGATCAAACTCACAACCTCACACCTGCCAGGCAGGCACTTAAGTCACTGAGCCAGACTCCCAGCCCTAGTTTTCTGAGACAGGGTTGCACTATGTAGTTCAGGCTGGTCTTTCGATCATGTTGTATCCCAAGCCAGCCTCAAACTCACAACACTCCTCCTACCTCAGCCTCCTGAGTGCTGGGATTAAAGGCATGCACCACCACGCCCAGTTTGGAAATGACTTTTTAATCCTATAGTAGTGCTATGCTTTGGGGCATCTGGCATAGCTGTGCCTGGTCCCCACCCCCACCCCTTGCCTGTTCTACATGCTCAGCAGGGGTAGATTTTGAGGGAGTCCTCAAGCCCGAAGAGTACCACCTTGCACAGCAAGAGCTTCCAGGCAGGTCCTCCACTCAGGCTTTTTCAACCTGCAGTTCCACTTCCGAGGATTTGTCCCAATGAGACCTAAGGCCAGGGCAAGGGGAGTGTTTGGGAGGGTCTAGAGGCACGGGACGCGGGCACTCACTCCCTAGGAGGCAGCACCAGCCATGGTAAATGTGCCAGGCAGGTACACTGAGATTTGTGGAAAAGGCCGGTCATCAAGGAAAACATGTGAATGACAATGTTTGGTCTAGAAAGAGGATATCAGGGATCGTCCACTGCAGGACCCATGGCTGGTTATCACTGGGGTTGTCTCCCTTTCAGTATTTTAAGAATATTTTTGACAACATATGTGCATTGCTTGTGAAATGGAAAAATAGTGACTGAAAAATCACCTCCCAGCACCTGGGAGGCTGTGGCAGGAGGATTGTTGCAAGTTCAAGACCAGCCTGGGTTACAAAGTGAGCCCAAGGCCAGCCTGAACTGCGTAGTGAGACCCTGTCTCAAAATAAAAAATTAAAAAAAATAATCACCTTCCACATGGCAGCCACTTTTCTCATTCCACCTCTGCACCGGGTTGGACATCACTCTTCCCTCCTCACAGTTGGAGCCCTGACAACAGTTGTGCCTGGTGCTGATCCCTGCCACTCCCGCCAGCTCTTTCCTCAGTTCCCAGGCAGGAGACCAGGGTTACCTTCTGCCCAGAGCCCCCCGCTGAGACAGAGGCAAACCTGTCATCCTGTGGCCACATTCCAGACAGCACAGGTTAGCAAGGCTGACCATTTTCTAAGTTCTCCCCCTACAGCCCCACCAAGTCTTAGCAGTTCTGGGGTCTGGCGTGTCCACTGCTAGACCCCTGGAAAGGAGGAAGGCTCTGTTTCCAGGAAACACTTGTGAGGAGCCATGCACTGCCCCACAGCAGGGGTCTCTCTCCTCGGCCTGAGGACCGAGGCCCAGTGAAGCCTGAGACTTTGGTTTCTCAGAAGTTAAGGGACCACTTAAAAAAAAAAAAAAAAGGGAAAGTGCTTAAATTTTTAAATACTGACCACTAACTAATGCATTCCTGAAACACTGTGAAGGGTCACCACAAACATATCTGTGACCTGTTTCAAGGATACTGTGATAGGGGCTGTATTCACCCCAGAGCTCAGATCATCTGCCAGGCAGCCACTGAGAACTACTTGGGCTTGAGGTCTGAGAGCAGGCAAAACAAGGATCCTTTCCTGCATGGCACTTTTATGCTGCTGACAGTGGGGAACAAGCTCTAAGTAAAATAAATTAGTTTGGACAATAATTAAAATGCATGGTGGCGCACGCCTTTAACCCCAGCACTTGGGAGGCTGAGGCAGGAGGATCCTTGTGAGTTTGAGACCAGCCTGGGCTAAAAGTGAGCTCAAGGCCAACCTGAACTGCATAGTGAGACCCTGTCTCAAAAATAGGGCCGGGGGTTTAGCTCAGTGGCCTAAGCGCCTGCCTGGCAGGTGCAAGGTTATGAGTTCAATCCCCAGTACCAAAAAAAAAAAAAAAAATTAAAATCAAGCCAGAGGAAGAAGCAGGCCAAATGCTTAATTGTCTCACATATACAGGGGCTTCTTGGGAGTGATGGAAAAGTTCTGAAAATTAAATGCTGGTACTGGCTATGCAATACTATGAATTATTGCATTCTACCAACTTGCACATTTTAGTTGGTTAATTTTTTTTTTTTTTTTTTTTTTTTTTTGCAGCACCAGGGATCAAACTCATAGCCTCACGCCTGCCAGACAGGCACTTAAGCCACCAAGCCAAACTCCCAGCACTAGTTTTTTGAGGCAGGGTCGCACTATGTAGCTCAGGCCGGCCTTGCACTCACAAGGTTCCTCCTACCTCAGCCTCCCGAGTGCTGGGATTAAAGCCATGTGCCACCACGCCCGGCTGCTAATTGTTTTTAATTGTAGTAAAACTGGGTGTGGTGAAACTCACCTATAATTCCAGCATTTGGAAGGCTGAGGCAGGAAGATGGTTGTGAGTTCTAGGCCACCCTGAATTTCACATTGAGACCCTGTCTCACAAAACAACGACAATAAAATTGTGGTAAAATACACATCACCTTTTTAAAAAAAATTCTTTTATTTTATTTTTGGTCTTTTGAGACAAGATCTCCCTACCCACTGGGGATTATATGCTCTCCCTATACCTTGGGATGGTTCTGGCTCCCTGGCTACATTGAAAAGAAGGAAAAACCTGTCAGAACACAGTAAGAAAAGAGTTACTGTCTATATACGAAGGACTGTTGAGCTGCCTGTTCAATAAGAGACAGATGGTGAATTTGTCAAGAGAGCAACTTTACTATTAAGTTGGGGTTGTAGAACACAAATATGAAAAGGAGTAGGTGAGATATGCATGCTTCTCATGGAGAAGAAAGTATGGCAAAGAGGGATTCTTGATAAATTATCAAGAGCCTGAAAGTCAGCCCTAGCAAGCTTACCCATATGACAGACCTAATTAAAAACAGGAGTCTCAGTAGAGGTTGCCTGTTTAAGCTGTGGGGAATTAGGGTCATGAGTGCTTCTGCTTACCTGCACCCATAGCAGGACAGGAGTCTTGCTTTCTAAAGTGGAGCCTAAGGTCTTCCCGAGGCTCACAGGAGTAACTTTCTTCTTTGGGGTGGTCTTTTTCCTCACACGGTTCAGGTGGGGCTGACTTTACAACTGTCACTTTCTCCCAGGTTATGTCCCTCGCCTCTGTACTGGTCCTAACAAAGGAGCTGGTCTGAGTTCACCAAGTTAAGTGGGCAAGCTTTGCAGACCTGTCAGGTGGTCGCAGCTAGGCCTCGGCCTGTGAAAATCCAAGTGGCCCTTTCCCGTGGAGTTTGTATAGCTTTCTACTGTAGCCCTTGAGAAAGGACCAGTTGATCGGTTCCTCAGGAACAGGAAATAAGGCTGGGATGTTGCGGAGCTGTAGGGCTGCTCTGCTTGCATCAGCCTTTTGATTTTCCAGAGAGACAACAAGACATGTCTCTTTGGGGTCCCTTGCAAGGAACGACAGCAACCTGCCTGGGAAGATAGGCTGCCTCCAGTGAAGCAGTAAATCTCTTCCTAGAAAGAGAGTAAAACACCACGGGACAACTAAAAACTCATGGTTAGACACCTGACACTTTAATTGACATGGAAAAGCAGGAGAAAAGAAGCTCTGACTAGGGTACCCCTGGATCCTAATTATGACTATAAATCTAGAGGAGGGGTTTCCAGAGAAAATAAGATAAAAGAGAAGACAGAGGAATTTAAATAGTTTACCTATGACATTGAGGGTCACCCAAGGTTTCTTTTTCTTTCTTTTCTTTCTTTCTTTCTTTTTTTTTTTTTCTTGAGTCAGGGTCTCACTATGTAACCCAGGCTGGCCTTGAACTCACAGCAATCCTCCTGCCTCAGCTTCCCAAGCACTGAGGTATGCGGCACCACGCCCAGCCTACCCAAGGTTTCTCAAAGGAGACAGAGATGTCTGTAGACAGGGACACTGCAGGTTGCCCTGGGCCCCTTCAGGCTTCTTCATTAGACTGGGAGGTGAGGACTCTGGCTGGCCCCTCCTCCAGTGCCATGAGTCAGGCATGTCAGCTGCCGACACCTGGAGCAGTGCCTGGCTGGTGGCTTGGTACCGTCGTATGCCCAGCATCCAGTTTCCTCACAGGTGTTGACTGACCCTGGATTTTCCCCTTGGAAAGCCTGAGTGTGCTTAAAGCACTGCCCACTGGGATAGCCATAATTTTTGGTCTTTTTCTTTTTTTTTTTTCATTAGCCCGTCTCCTTTCATTTTCATTTGGATCCTAGTTATTGAACACAGAAAAGGTCATATCCAGCAATTGGGTCACATTTGAAAATACTATGTCTCTCTGGTGGAGACAAATGAGAGAAACCCACATTCCCCTGAGAGACATGTGAGTGTCTGAGGACAGGATCATTAGAGACATACATTTTTAGCCGAGTATGGTGGTACATGTCTATAATCCCAGCACTGAGGCAGGAGGATTGCTGTGAGGTTGAGGCTACACTGGGTTACACAGTGAGTTCATGTCCACCCTGGAATACACAGCAAGACCCCCCAAAAATCTGCTTTTTCTTTTAGAGAGTACTTTAAATAGCATGGTTCTTGGACCTTTACAGAGGAAAAAGTCATAAAAGCTATAAAGGATTTTACACAACTTTCCTTGCCTTTTGCAGAAAAGGCCCAACTGAAGAATAGTCACTGCCATTCTGAAGCCATCGCTCAACACTTCCTAGTTCATCCTGATGGTGAGGACACTGGGATCTGCCGTGTGCTGCCCATGGCGCGTCCTGGGGCCCACTGACTCCTCAGAGAGAAGGGTGAGCGCTCCAGGGGCTCCCTTAGCCACCAGAGAAACAGTGAATTCCTAAGAGATTAGGGTGTGCCCCCCTGGGGGGTCCCTTAGAAACAGTCTGGCCAGGTCACATCAAAAGTCATAGTTAGGGTATGAAAACCATTAGTGAAATTTTCAGAGTTCTTAGAAAATTTACCCAGCTTCTCTTTGCCCTGCTGGATGTCCATTTGAGAAGGGAATCAGAGAGTTGGGTGGGATGGATGAAGTGTACCTTAAAATGGGTCTTGTGGATAGGAATTGTGGGACATCTAACAGGAGCATATATGGGTCAATCCTCAACTCGTTTGTGGGGACCTTATGGGGAATCTCCTGGTGGTTACTGAGCCTTTCAGCCCCAGGGTATAACCTGATAGGGCTGAACTCCTTGGGATTAGGTCATAGAAACCTTACAGAAGTTTTCCCTGCTTGAGCTCCTACATGGGAACCTGACAGGACATCCTCTCAGCCAGTCTCAGACCTGTCCAGTTATTATCAGGGTGTCCCCTGATAAAGCTGGGCTCGTTGGAGGCCAGAAGTATCTGGCCTTACGTGGGCAGGGTGCCATTTTCTCTTGAATTTTTGAATTTCCCCCTATGACAAAGGGTATTGGAATTGGAGCGCTCTACTGGCTGGATCCCTCTTAACCAGTTACAAAACCTCCTCATATCATAGTATGCCCATCTGAAGAGGAGGAGGAGGTGCTTTTCCTCAATAAAACCCCCAACACCCTTAAAACTTCATGCATTTTTGTCAAGCCAACGTTGAACTGGAACCTGTATAAACCGTGAACCAAATAAACCTTTCCTCCTTTAACTTTGGGTGTCAGGTATTTGGTCTTAGCAACTACAAAGGTAACTACGACAGCTATTATCTATAAGGGTGAGATTTCCTGGTGTGCAGGAGTTTAGTTGCACAAAAGAAAATGGTGACTATGGCAGAATCACATGACCAAACCACAAGTCCGACAAAAATGGCTGACAAACATGGCAGAACCATGTGGTTGTCCCACAGGATGACCCAATATGACCACCAAACATGGTGGGGCCATGTAACTGACTCACAGGAGGAGCCAAAATGGTTGTCAATCATGGTTGGTAGGCAGACTGTATTGAAACAAGGCCCTGACAGTGGGACTCACTAAGGATACCCAGAGATAAAAGGCTATCTAGGCGAAAAGTACAGATGAGACTCTGCTCACAAGCAGGCTCCCAAAGAGGGAGAACCGAAGCTGCACGAAAGGTTGGGGAAAAGAAAAATGTGAACCAAGAGTGTAAATAAGGACCAGAATGTATAACAGATATTGTGAAGTAGAAAGAAAATGTTCAAATGGGAAGAAGAACTCAGGAGGTGAGAGGGGGAAAGGAAGAAAGGGAAAAGGAAAAAAGAATAGAAGGAAAAATGGAAACAAAGCTTCTATAAATAAGGAAGGGAAGAAGGGTTAAAGGGAGGGGGAAAGAAATGGGGAAAAAAGAAGCAAGATATATCATGTACAGGTACAAATTCTATATGATGACTTTTATCATGATATATATTTGAAATGTACCAATAAAATTAACTAAAACAAAAAACAAAAATATGAGGACAAAAAGAGGCATACTAAACTCTAGGTTGCACACATGGAACCTGCATGGTTTGCGAAAGCCCTTTTGGGCCCAAGTCTCTATAGTGTAGTTCTTGGTCTGGCCCTAATCCACTCTTCATTGAGAATTCATCGGACAAACACGATCTGTTCCAAGCTTGGTGTGGTGGCTCATATCTGTAGTTCTGGCTACTCTGGAGGCTGAATCAGGAAGGTCATAAGTTTGAGACGAACCTGGGTAACTGTTTGAAAATAATATAAAAGGGCCAGGGACATAGCTCATACAAGACTCAGCAGAAACCAAAATGGTCCTTTTTGTGACTGGGCCAGGGAAAGGCACCTCACTACACTGAGTAACCAAAACTGGGAAAGAGAAGACAGAAAAGGAAAGATAAATTTGAGGCAAACCTGTGGGTCTCTTGTACCAGCTGAGAAAAACACAGAGGCCATGTACTTCCTCTCCCCATCTTACATGGTGGGACACACTAGGACACTATTCCCAGAGCCATGAGAAAACTTGCTGAGTTCTCCAGCTTCCATTAATTTTTACAGCCCTCTAGCCTTTCAGGCTTTCCCAGGAAACCTAAAACAATTTGAGCACTCTAACAGACGAAAGCCCATCCTGGGAAAGAAGCAATAAGAAAGGAATTGGAGCTACACTAGGGAAGAGACAGAAGGAAAGAAAAAAACTAAACCAGTCCTTCTTGGCCACAAAGAGAGAGAAACAAAACTGTGCCAAAAGAGCCTTACCTGCTCTTGGCTAGCTGCCCAAAATATGTACTGAGTTCTGAGGTCTCTTAGAGGTGTATTCTAAGCTCTTGATGTTCTGAACAAAGACTTGGTCAAGTCAAGTGCAAAAGGTAGTGAGATTTTACATTTATTAAAGGTAGAAAGAGAAACACGCTCTGTAGAGTGAATGTGGGCCAATAAGAAGTAGGAGGTCACTACAAGCTGAGAGTGGACCCCTGGGAAAAAGACAGCACAGTGGCTAACAGCCCAGTGATGGCCATCTTTTGCATCTCCCACTCCTCAGGTGATGTCAGGTCTATGGCATCCTATCAAAAACTTGCCTGATTTCTCACAAGAATTGAAGATAACGTTCTCAGATTTGGTCCCAGATGCAGGCTTTGGGAACTGTTTTTCTACACATCTCCTAGATCTGTTATTGCCCACTTGCTCAGCTGCTTTGCCATACCCTCATCTTTTGCCTCAGAAAAAACAGAGTTCTGGAGTTTTTTTGTTTTTGTTTTTGTTTTTGTTTGTTTTGGTACTAGGGATTTATCCTGGAGCCTTGTATGAGCTATGACCCTGGCCTTCTTATATTATTTTCAGACCAGGTCTTGCTAAGTTACCCAGGCTTGTCTCAAACTTATGACCCTCCTAATTGAGTCTCCAGAGTAGCCAGAACTGCAGGTATGGGTCACCACACCCAGCTTGGAACAGGCTGTCTTTGTCTGACTGATGAAGGACCAATGAAAAATGGATTAGGGCCAGACCAAAAATTCCACTTTAGAGACTTTAAATTGTAAAAGTCAGGTGAGACACAGAAGAGTCAAGAACTGGCAGGGGGACATTTGGAACCAGGGTTTGGGACATCAGTGTTTGGAGGTCAGAGAGATGACAAGGAGCCCAGGACAAGTTGAGGTCATCGAGGATTAGGGTGGGCCCTGTTATGGTTTAGACATTGTGTCAATTTGAGAAGTCTAGAAGCTTAATTAAGTAACTCAGCAGCTCTACATCCTGGGGTGTAGAGCACAAGCAGTTACCTATTCATTGTGTCAATTTGAGAAGGTCAGATGTTTAACCCAGAGACTCAGTAGGGAGCTAGGGTTCTTACTTTTTTGTTGTTGTTGTTGTTGTTGTTTTTGGTTCTTACTTTGTAAACATCCTCATTGTGTGCAAAGGGAGGCAAGGAGATTTGTGAATGCTACAGCCACCCTGGGGGCGGGGGTGGTGTCCTGTGGACAATATAAGGGACTGGGGATTGAACTCACAACCTCACACCTGCCAGGGCAGGCGCTTAAGCCACTGAGTCAAATCCCAGCCCTGGTTTTTTGAGGCAGGATCGCACTATGTAGCTCAGGCCAACCTTGCGCTTGTGTTGTAGCCCAAGCTGGCCTCAAACTCACAACACTCCTCCTACCTCAGCCTCCTGAGTGCTGGGATTAAATGCATGCGCCACCACACCTGGCTGCCACCCTGTCTTGGAGCCAGCTGATTATGGACTGAAACCTCCAAAAACTGTAAGCTAAATAAACCTTTCCTTCCTTAATTTTGGGGGTCAAGTGTTTTGTCTCTGCAACGAGTAAAAAGTAACTGAGACAGAATTTGGTACTAGGAGTGGGGTTGTTGCTGTGACTATTCCTGACCATGTGGTTCAAGAACCTTTGGAAATGGCTTGTGGGAAGAATTTGGAAAGGTTTGGAGATATTGCCTGAATGCATAGAGCTAGAACAGCTTAGACTGTTCTGTAGGGGCGATTCTGGTCAGAGGTCAGGAGACCAGAAGGCTGACTGAAAGCCTGCTGGTAAAGACCAGGCTCAGGAGGTTTCTGCTGGGAAGGACCGCATTGGTTGTTGGACTCCACACGATGTGTGCTACAGCTTGGCAGAAAGTTTGTCTGCACTTTGCTCATGTCCAGAAACTTTGCCTGAGATTGAGATTAAGGGTGATGAACTGATTATTCTTGCAAAAGAAATTTCAAGGCAGCCAAGTGTTGAAACGTTGGCCTGGCTATTGTTGGGGGCTTTTAACCAGATTTATGTTGGGAATCAAGAGCCAAGAGCCCAGCATGGTGATTTAAAATGTTGTGAATTTGGCTAGAAAGGAAGCACCAGTAAAACTGTGACTGTAAAGAGAGAGCTGAGATCTCCACTGATGAGAAGGAACAAAGGAATAAAAAAGATGGCCTGGGGACATCCCGGGAAGAGGCAGTTGGTCCCCACGCTTTGCAGCCTCAAAACTGCAGAAGTGAAAGACTATGCTTGTAGGAG
>RJWM01027040.1:0-27280 GCA_004363535.1 Dasyprocta punctata | reverse complement strand
GCCCCCGCCGCTTCTCCAGGCACCAGTGATTGCCTTTACCAGAGGGAATAAAGATTTCTCACAATTCAAATCTGGAATCATTTGAACTTCATCCTGATAATGTGGGTACTTTTATGTGCTCACTAAAATGGTAGCTAGCATGCAGAAGTAGCATAACAATTTACAATCAACTGAGGTTAAAATTATGTTCTTTTTGCTTCCTCCTTCCTACCCATAACTTTTAAAGACTAGCTTCACTTCGAATTTTTGCACGTAAAATGACTTTCAAAATACTTTAATAACAAATTTGCATAATTCAAGTTTCATGGAATCAAAATGTGTGGTACTCTCCCAATATCATGTTTTATTACTCTTAGACCAGTCAAAGCTTACCTATTTCACCATTACCATTCTTGTGAATGTAATTCATTAGACATTATCTTTCAATTTTTTCAATCCACTCCAACTCTTGTGCCATGCCATAATCAGATTTTTACCATGCTATTTGGCAGCCAGAATAAAACTCACTTCCACCACCACCCTTTTGGGTATTCCAAGGCACCCTTCTTTCAAGAACTTTTTCTATTAAATCCACTTTGTTATTTTTCCTATACAGTGACTCCCTTTGTGTTGTTTTTGGAATAACCTCTCTCAGACAGGATTTTCTTTCTCAACTAATGTACAGGCGAGAGACTTTGCCATATAAAAGTTCTAAAATTTTTTATGTGCACTACAACTACAAGACATAGCTAACACTTACTAAAGGTTTATTTGGGTTCTAGAATTTCCCCCCAACCGTGCTCCTTCTCAGTGCGTTGGAAAACACGTTGGAGGTTCCTCTAGGCCATACCAACAGTCCAAAGGTCTGAGTCATCTCCTCAGTAATGGGCCCTCTCTCTTCCTCATTCTGGTTGGATATTAAAACCCAGCAACCTGTTCCTTAATTGTTTCCTCTGCTGTTTCCTTGGATCCTTGCACATGTTTCTATAAGGAAACTGCAGGTTGACTTGCTTAACTCTCACAGCACCTATGAGGCAAGACAGAAACTCAAGCGCAGGTGTGTAGGACTCAAGCCATTGACTGCGTCCTCCAGGTCATGGAGACTTTGCTAATGGCAATGGAGAAGCAAGTGATGCTCAAAATGAAATAGGGAAGAGAAGGAGGAAGGGAGGGAGGAAGGGAAGGAAAAGATGGACTCGTTGGAAGGTCCTGGGGGAGGATGAAGCATAGTATATATAACCTAGATCCCCTGAAGGCTGTGTTTCCGTTACATCCTGTGCCTCACCCCAAACTCCCATCCTCTCTGGGAATAAGAATCTGGTGAACTCTCAACTTCCGGCTCATTTTTAAATTTTCAGACTCAGTCACACGTAAGGACTGAGGAGAGACCATGACCAGGTCTTCTAATCCTTGCCCTTCTCCCTTATTCTTCTCATTGGCCTTTCTTTGGGAGGCTTCCTTACACACTGATGGGAGGATCACAGGTACTGTTGGCTACCCATGTGAGGCCTAACTTTATAATGATAAAATTATGTCTGGAAATCAGGCAATACTCCCAGAAAAATCTCTTAAACATCTGACCTAGGCAATGCTTTGTGTATTATTAATTTGTCATATATAAGGTCACAGAAAGGCCTTCTCCATGAAGGTCAGTCAAGAAAAACCTTCACCAGCTAAATGTAGTGGTGCACACTTGTAATCCCAGAACTCTGGGAGGCTGAGGCAGAAAGATCATGAATTCCACCTCGACTTGGCCAACTCAAGGACTTAGTGTGACCCTCATCTTGAAATTTATAATTTAAAGAGGGGTGTAGCTCAGTATGAAATTCTGAGTTCAATTCCCAGTGTGTATGTGAGTGTGTGTGTGTGTGGGGGGGCTCCCTCTCAAACTTTGTGAGTGAAGCTTGTAATTCTCACAAAACTCCTCCAGAGGGCACTACGTCCCCATCACCAGGGCCAAGCATCTAGTTCTGCAACCCAGTAAACAAGTTTGCCAAGAATGGGTTTAAAAGAAGGAGTGGAGGAGGATGGAGGACAGGAAAAATACAGAAGCAGAATAAAAACTGTCCAAGCATCCAGAAAACATCCCCTCGGGCTGTTCGTTTTGCATTAAAAATTGGTGGATGAACATGGAATAAATAGGAATCCAAATCAACCAACGGGGTTGGAGGTGAGAAAGGAAAGACTGTGGCTCCGGTTGAGAACTCCCTTGGGAAACGCGCTAACTAAAGGGCACCTTCTGATATAGGTAATTTTTGGATCAGAATGCTAAATCTGTTTTTTTAAAAAAAGAAAAAAACCAACACTTTTTTGTGAGACAGGATCTTTGTAGCTCAGGCTGGCCTCTAACTCACTGTGTACCCCAAGTTGGCCTCAAACTCCTGATGATCCTCTTGCCTCAACCTCCCTCTTCCCCCACTGAATGCTGGAATAACAGGTGTGCACTACCACACATGGTTAAATTTTTAAATAAGCTTAATAATGCCCCAGTCAACTGAGAAAACCAAGATAGAGCTGTGTATCCTTTAAGAATAAAGAACATAATTCCAGATTCTCAAAACAGGGAAAGCAGGCACAGATGATTACAGGTGCAAAATAATCTCCAAAGATTCCTTCACCCTGGTGATATGCGGAAGAGGGTGCAGCAGCTGAGGGTTAAACTTGGGGTCTTAAACATGCTAAGCCCACACTTCACTACTGAGCTACATCCCCATCCCTCCCAAATTGTCTTCAGAGAACTTGTTACGCACCATTTATTTGCAGCATTTATTTTGTGGCAATCTAGTTTTTTCACAAAGAAGGCATATATTGAATGACCACTACACACCCAGCGCTGCCAGAGTCATAACATAGGGCTCTGAAATAAACTGGTTGATCCCTACACTCTGTCCTTTCCCAAGTGGTACGGTAGGAATTTGCCAGTTTCACAAGTTGTGACCAAGGAACTCCACCAACAGGCTGAGGAAACTGATAGGGACCAGGTAAAAGCTGTCAAAGGACTGGACCCTTGCAAACACATTAAACTGTGAAATGCCTCCCTATGGGGACTTCATATTAAAAGTTATCTAGGCTTATCATTAATCTTTAAGACAAAACAATGTGAAGATCTGATTCTAATTATATGGCTCTAATTTCTTCAAACTTTCCAAGTATTTTCCTAGTAGAGGTAAGACGTGAGCTAAAGCTCAAACAGACCCAAATCTACTATCGGAATGTGGAGTTTAGGAAATGGAGTGTCCCCTATATTTGAAAGATTTCAAATAGGAAGTCAGTGTGGTGGCGCACACCTATAATTCAGGCTATTCAGGAGTCTGAGGCAGAAAGATCGCAAGTTCAAGCCTAGTATGGGCAACTTAGCAACTTAGTGTGACCCTGTCCCAAAATAACAAATAAAAAGGGCTGGGGATATAGTTTAGTGAGAGGCTCTGTGTTATAAAACAAAACAGAAAAACAAAACAAAACAAAAAAACCCACAAACCAGTTGAGAGACAGCTGATAGGTGAAGTTCAAATTTCCCCTCCTGAACTGAAGGGTAACAAGCGATCAGGATGTCTACATACAGCAACTCCTCCCATGCTCAGTGCTAGGTCAGTGAACTGAAGTATAATTTAATCTTTCCTTCTTTGTGTGTAACAAAATTTGAAAATTTGGCCACCTATATAGTTTAAGAATAATGCAATAAGCTCCCAGAACTGTTCCTTTCTTTCTTCTTCGTTTGTATTGGTTTGGTTTAAGATTTCATTTGCTTTTGGAAAGGACTGACGATAATTGAAAAAAAAAAAAAAAAAAAGGAGCCTTTTACAAAAGGTGTTGGTTTTCCAGGATGTTCCCTAGCCCTGCATCTCAGTTGTGTCTCCTTAGCCTAAGTTAAAATGATCGCTATGAAATGAAATCATTCATATATAGGGCAAATGTCATTTCCCAAACAGTGTGCTATTGTGTAAGCATTGGGTTCACTTGAGTCCCACCCTGATTTTGTATCTGAGTACAGAGCAGCCTTGCAGGCCCTGGCAAAGCATTCTCAGCGCACTCAATTAAGGGCTTCATACTTGCCAGGGGAGAACAGGTCCCTCGAAAGGGAGAGACGTTGTGAAAGCTCACAGCAAAGCCCACCCAAGTCAAGGTCTTCACTTCAGGCCATGGAACAAACTGCAAACTGCAAACTGAAGAAATGCATTTAGGCAGGCATGGTGGCACATGACTGTAATCCCAGCTACTTGGGAGGTTGAAGAAGGAAGACTTAGTTCAGTGCCAGCCTGGACAAGAGAGTGAATCGCTGTTTCAAGAAAAGAAAGGAGAAGAGGAGGGCAGGAGGAAGAGGAGGAGGAAGGGAGGAAAAAGCAAAGAAAGAAAAGAAAGGAGGGAAGGAAAGAGGTGTTTAGCTCAAGCTATTTCTGCAGGTTTGGAACACGATCTTTCCCTGCAATGTTGCTGCCCCACCCTACCCTCCCCTAGGGCACAGCAACTCCACCCTGGGGGAAAGAACATGATATCAAAGGACTTGAGGTAGAACCCCCTTGTTGGCTGTGTATGCCAAAAGACTGAAAAAGTTCATGAGTTTTAGCATCCTAATGCTCTGTTTATGACAGGGGTAGAAAATGGAGATGGTAGCGAGTTAGGAAGGAAGGGAAAGAACAAAGGGCAGAAGATCCAGTGAAGTCTCAGGGGATGAAGCAAGCTCTTCTGACTTCTTGAAAAGTACAGTCTGGATTTCTGGGCATAAACCAGTTAAGGGCTTTCTTCTGCTTTTTCTTCCCCTGTCGGTACACTCTTACTCTTCCCTGGTCAGTCCTGGGATGCATCTAGGTCCTAATTTGGTTGGTTGAAGTAAACGAGGGGATGGCTAAGGAGGCAAGGCCTCCTTCCTATCTGCCGCTGAAAAGAGTCAGCGGTCATGTTTTACCTTCCTGACCCTCACAAAGGCCACCCTTGGTCACATGAAAGGATCAAAGCAAATCCATTTCCATTCTCGGAAAAGCAGCTCAAAACATGTGTTCTCTTGAAGGTGCCGCTGTTATTTCTGTGTGGTCAACAAACATTTATTGAACCCTCACCTCGGACACTGCTGGGGGATATGGAGATGAATACGTTAATCAGAGAGGTTACTATACCTACCAGTGGAAGGTGGCACTCACCTGGCAGAAATGTTTGAAAAACATGCCCATCTAGGGTGCAGATGGCGATGTGTGCAGGAGGCTTTGGTTCATGCTTTGGTAATGTGGCATCTGGAGATCAACACCTTTCCTTTCCTCTGCTCCCCTCCTCAACCATCTCACTTGAAGACTTCACAGAAGTCTTTTTGCATATTTGAGGTACAAAATATAACCAGAAGAATACATTTCTTTTTTCCCACTTGCAAAGGACTGCTCGTTCTGTTACTAGTACTAAGTCAACTTTCATTCAATTAATGTGGAGAATTACACTGAGGCAGATAAATATTTTTAATGAGTCACCAGGGGAAAAGAAATTTTCCAATCTCTTCAAATGATTCTGGCCTATCAAAATGATGATTATTAGCCAGGCATGGTGGTGCAGACCTATAACCCTAGCACCCTGGGAGGCTAAGAAGGATCACAAAGGAGCTTGGCCTGGGCAACTCAGTGATTTAGCAAGATTTTGTCTCACAATAGAAAAGTAAAAAAGGACATAGCTCAGTGCAAAGGCCCTAGGTTCAATCTCCAATACCGCGTGTGGGGAGAGGGAGGTGAATTACTATTTTCTAAACATTTACTGTGTTCCAGATGCCACTCTAACCTCTTTGGTATATGCTATCACAATAAATCCCTATAGAATTTAAGGTAGCTGCTGTTTTCCCTATTTGTTTCTGTTTATTTTCCCTATTTCATAGGCAAGGAAACTAAGGCCAAGTCAAAGCAGACACACCTAATGCCCGTATGTGAATCTAGATTGGTCTGATCTGAAGCCTCCTGTGTTTAGCCACATTACAATGCTACAGTGTGCAGTATCAAAACCTAACAAGGAATTTGCAAGGTAACTTACCCATTTCAAGATATACCCCAACTGCCTGTTTGAGCCATTTGAAAGTGTTAACAGAGTTAAACACACTTAAAGGGAAGGCATGTTGACCAAAGAAACCAAGTTATGTGTGTGTGGTCACAGGCAACATTTCTTTTCCATATTTGTGGTACAAAACACAACCAGAAGAACAAACTTCTTCCTTTCCACTTCCAAAGGCACTGGAAGTAAATTCTTGGTTTTTAAACAGCAAAATCCCAGAATCTCAACTATTGGGGCTTCTGAAAAAAACAATAATGGCCAGACACGATCAGGTGGAGTTCAGACACTAAAAATAGAGTGCTCAAAAACAGAATGGATAGCAACATGTGTGCTGAATCATTTTTGTGTACGTGGATAAAGGTTTATCTCAAGATGGTGTTCACATACACATTTTCCCAACCATTACCGAAAGGCTGACAGAAGGAAACATTTTCAAGATTAAAAAGGAGCCACAATATACAGTTGCAATACTTGAAAAGCAAAGCCAGGAAGCATGCCCTTAAGGAATCAGCTGCCCTTAGGGCTGAGTTTGCACACAGAAATTTCAATTCTGGTGTTTGGCTCTGAAGGTCATTCCTGACAGGGCTTTATTTTGCAGATAAGGAAACTTGAGCCCAGAGAGGCTGAAAGGCTTGTAAGGTCTGACCTTGTGGGTGAGGCATTATCAGACAAAGTCTGATTTTCTGCCTCCCTCCAGAATAGTTTCTACGGAATTGTAGAAACACAGCACTTCGCTTGAAAATGTGAATTCCCAGAATTCTGCTCACGTCCCCAACCCTCTGAGGGAGCCGGGGAAGGGACGCTATCACGCCTGGAGACCAGGTCTCCACAGGCCCCAAAGGCACCGCCCTGGCCCCGCCTGCTCTGAGCTCCACCGGCCCCGAGCCTCGCCTGGCTCTTTCACAACAAAGGGCAAATTCGGCTTCTCTGGTTCTGGATTTAACAGGGCGGTTTCCTCGCAAACCGGCGCCCCGGGGAGGCAGCGAGGGCGGAGGCCGGGCGGCTCTCGCGGAGCCTCAGGGCCCAGGTTGGGGGTTCCGGGGGTGGCGGCTCGGAGCCTCCCCTGCCCCGCCGCCCTCGCCCTCGCCCTCGCCCTCGCCCGGCCCTCCGCGGCCGCCGCCTAGCTCCAGTCCCCGACATCCCTCTCCCTCTCCTTCTCCCTCTCCTCTTTCTTCTCCGGCTCGGCGCCACCGCCCCGCCCCCATCTCCGCAGCGCCGCCCTGCTCCTCGCCCAATGGCCGCGGGGACCCAGCGCGCTCCAGCTCCTGGGCCCGGGCTCCCGGCCGCCGCGGGCCAATCAGGGCGCCAGGGGCGGCACCGGGCGGCCGATAAAGGCCGCGGGCAGCAGGCAGCGGGCAGAGCTGAGAATGGGAGAAGCGCGGGACGCGTGAGCAGAACATCGGCCTCTCTCCGCTCTCCTCGTCTCGCTCTCGCGGCTGCCGTGCTCCCGCTCGCCGCCCGGGTAAGCAAGCGTGCGGCCCTGGCTTCGACTCGGCGGGCGGCGGGCCGCCTCCCTCCTCGCGCTCCGGCCTCGGGCCCGGCTCGCGGGCTCTGGTGCCCCCACCCGGTTGGATTGGCGAGAGCGGGGCGCGCGCCCTCGCCAGGCTCTGAAAAGTGCCGACTCGCGGGGGGAGGTGGCTTGTTTTGATCTCCCTTCTGCTCCGGGCGGCCGCCCCCAGAGGCCTGCGGCCGGGGCTGGCGTGAGCTGCTGACCCGACAGTCTTGGGGTCCCGGGCGGGAGCGCCTCACTCTCCGCGCAGGGGCCTGGTGGAGAGAGTCTTGGTGGTCCCAGGGGTCTCCTAGGCGCCTGGGTCAAAGCGGGGAGCCGGCGTCTGTAGCGTGGTCCCCGGGCCTTTGCAGTGTGACCGAACAATGGAGAGCCAGCCAGTGGCGTTGCGGGCGGGCGCCCCAGTGGAGACGGGGCTGGGGTGGCAGCGGGCGCTTTGGACCCCCAGCCTGCCCTGCGGGGTGCGGGCATGGCCCCCTGAGCGAGGCCCAGAGTCCACGCGGGCCCGAAGGCGGGGGCACCGGCTACCAGGACACGGCGGTGGGAAGGGACCGCTTTCAAGGTGGATTATCCCAACTCCCCCGGGGGCGGAAAGCGGAGATGCTCCCCCAGCCGCAAATCCACAAAGAAAACCTCAGGCGAAAGTGAAGACAGCACCAGCTCGTGGGTCGAGAAGTCTCCCAACCTCTTGGCCTTCGTCGCCTGCCCCGAGAACTACGGGGAGAAACCGCAGATCAAAGTTATGAGCTTAAACCACCCGCCCGCCAATTCCAGCAACTCCTGCTCCGACCGCTCCGGGTCTCCCCCTCCGAAGCGCTCACCCGGCAAACTCCAGTGTTTGGGCCAGAGAGAACCCGAGAGCGAGAAGCACGAACACTGCTCTAAAAAGAAGAGAGCTAGGGAGGGCAACCCTAACAGCACGATTCACGCTCTGTTCCTGGGGTGAGTGAGGGAGCAGGGAGGAGGACCCGGCACAGGCGGCAGCTGTAGAAACCGCTCGGAACTCCCGACTCCCTTCCCCTGCCTGAACTTGGCACTGGCGTGGCGGCACCAGTTGTTTACAATGCTTAAGCTGCCGGCTTCCAGTTGGCGTGTAAAAAAGCAAAAGAGATCCACAACCTGTGGCTTGATGTTGGTTTTGAGGTAGCTTTCAGTGGACACTGAAGGTTCAAGGGTTGCCCTGGCCTTTAGGCCGAGGTGCAAGGTGGACTTTGATGACCGGGTCTAGTTAGACACTAGGCAGAGTTGATGTGGGATTTGACCAGTGAGGTTTCCTTCCCTTTGGGTGAGGCTGTTGGGAGAAGCAGTTGTTTACAGCTGGGCAAACATGGACAGTTGCCCATAGAAACATTGCCACTGTACTTCAGAAGTTGCCCAAGTCATTGGAGGAGAACAATATGTTCCCTTTCCAGCCACGCTGGGCCACGGAGGGCGGGGGGTGTTTCCTCTTGTTGAGGCTGGTTTTGTGGCTTCAGAGATTCTCTTCTTTCAGAGGTTTGTGGCTTTGGCTTGCAATCTTTAGTATGTCTCAGAGATTTGGAAATACCAATCTTATTGATTAGAAGTGGGAATTTCCCACTTGAAGAGGTTTTCTTATGGAATCTCAAGAGAATATTGTCATTCCGGTACTAGTCTGAGCTTGTGTTCTGAAGTGAGCACATATCACACCAGTGAAAACCACTAAGAGGGTACCTTTGAAACTGACTTGAATCAGCTATTTTTACCACCTTTGTTATGGTAATAGCAAACTGCTAGCCTTTGATTAAATGAATATTCTGGCTAACCTGCCTTTTTTTCATCCTCAAATCTAAACTCCTGGAGGTTTTTTTGTTTTTTGTTTTTTTTTTTGGAGGAGTGGATCTCCAGGAAGACCACAGGGATGAAAAACTAGGGGAAAACTCAAAACAAAAACCATTGCCATTTTTTATGGATTTTCCTCGTATTGGGAGATGGTAAAGATTCTGTTTCTGAATCTTTGTTTTCTTTGCTCCCTTTTAGTAGCTTTTTTTGTTTGTTTGGAAACAGGATCACTATGTAAAGATTGGCCTTGAACTTGCAGCTATCCTTCTGCTTCAGCCTCCTGAGAGCTGAGATTACTGGGGTGTGCCACCCACTACACCTGTCTCGGCAGCCTATTTTTAAAATCCCCCCCGTACCTTGGTGACACTGAGCAATAGATAGAATTTTGCATCAGACCAGTGGAAATTACAGAATCCCAAATATAGATTCTAGCTTGTGGGGGGTGATTTCTATCTGCAGTAGCTGTGGAACTTTGACCTGTAAGCTCGCAGTGTAAAGAGATGATGAGCTACTACCAATACCTTGGTCCTTAGCAATTATCTGTTTGCTTTTATCGCTTTAAACAGTGGTGATCAGATTTTTACCTGTAGCTCTCAAGTTTTTGCTCTGTAAAACTTGAGGCCTCTGAAAGAAGAGTGAATAAAGAAGTAACTTTAGGTGTGTCGACTTCCAAAAGAAGAATCGCCATCGTCAACTTTTTAGTTTTTGCTGTCCCTCTTAAGCCATTCCTGCAGGGAAGCAGTTTGGAGTCTGTGTTGATGAAGCTACTTTTTTCTCTTCAGAACATCTTCCACCATGGCCACCTCGGCGAGTTCCCACTTGAACAAAGGCATCAAGCAGGTGTACATGGCCCTGCCTCAGGGCGACAAAGTCCAAGCCATGTATATCTGGATTGACGGTACTGGAGAAGGACTGCGCTGCAAGACCCGTACCCTGGAGTGTGAGCCCAAGTGTGTAGAAGGTGAGGCTGGGCAAGGATGGGGTACAGGGCTGGGGGGAGCAGCACGGGGGTAGCCATTGAGCCACCAGCTCAATGACCAGCACCGAGAGCCACTGGATTTGGCTTCCTTCATACTGTTTACAAAGCTTTCCTAAGGCAGGGTTTTTCAGACTCTGATCAGTCCATGGAAGGTTCCTGCACAGCCTCGCAGTATAGCAACCAAAGAACCCTTTCTTTCTTTATTTTATTTTTTTATTTTTAATTTTTTTGCGGCACCGGGGATTGAACTCACAACCTCGTGCCTGCCAGGGCAGGCGCTTAAGGCACTGAGCCAAACTCGCGGCCCTGGTTTTTTGAGGCAGGGTCGCACTGTGTAGCTCAGGCCAGCCTTTTGCTCGAGTTGTAGCCCAAGCCTGCCTCCAACTCACAACGCTCCACCTACCTCAGCCTCCCGAGTGCTGGGATTAAAGGCGTGCGCCACCATGCCCGGCTAGAACCCTTTATTTAAATGAAGTCTTACCTATAAGCTAATGTATTGAGAAATGAAAAACAAAAAGATGGAGTCTGTTTTGTAGAGAGTAGGGGGCTAGTCTTTGCTGACTTGCCCATCCCTTCCTACCTGGTACTAAAACCTGCTCAGGAACCCAGTGTCAAGGCCACTACTTAAATTGGAAAAAATGCCATCTAGTTTACAAACTCTTCAGTACTGTTTCCTTTACTCATCACTGGGTTTCTGGATGAAAGTATGTGCTTTGAAGTGGTTTGTGAATGGGACTGTTTGTTTCTTTTTATTAGGGCCACTTCTAGTAATTCTTAAGTGAGTGATCTAGTTACATATCCTTTCAGAGGCTACTATATTAGAGTCACGACCTTTATTTTTCAGGCTGGAACAAATTATATGCTTCCACCCTGGGCCCAAAGAAAAAATGCCACCACCTCCCTTCTTTCAGATAGCTTACTTTTCTGATAACACTCACATTTGAGTGCATGAATGAATGACCATAATATGTAGTGTACTTGCAGTGTGGCTGACATTGTACAGGTCCTGTTCATACAAGGTAAGAGTCTGATCTCTGCCTTTTGAGGACTCAGTAAACTGAAGTGGCAAAGTGGCCTAAGTGATATGGGAATATCTGTTTTCTAGGACACAGTCTGACCTAGAATAGTTAGACACAGTGAGGGATGAGAGACAAAGGAATCAGAATCTTTTCCTTATCTCAGTATTTGCAGTAATTGATTCACTGGTGACATCCATACCTGGCACATCGTATAGTAGGCTTATTTAGAGAAGGAGGTATATGTTTTTCTTAGGTGGTTGTTGTGATTTATTTACTTCTTTAAGGTACTTAGGTAATGGTCTTACTTGGAACTCAGGAAGTACTGTAGCGATAGGTAGGTACAGATGTTGAAGGATGGTGGCATTTGTGACTCACTTTAGAGATGGCTGTACTGGGGTGTTCCTATACATTTTTAATTTAATTTTCCCACTTCTTTTTGTCCCAGAGTTGCCTGAGTGGAATTTTGATGGCTCAAGCACTTTCCAGTCAGAAGGCTCCAACAGTGACATGTACCTTGTCCCTGTCACCATGTTTCGGGACCCCTTTCGCAAAGACCCCAACAAACTGGTGTTCTGTGAAGTTTTCAAGTATAACCGGAAGCCTGCAGGTATGTACAGGTTGGGTATGAATCCCACCTCACCATGAGTTCTGTGAAGGGAGAAGTATTCTGGAATTGCTATTGGAAGACTGGACTGTCTCAGAACTCTCAGGACTCTGAGGCATTGGTCACCTGTCTGTCCATTAACTAAAATGTGAACATTTTGGTTGGCTGAAATTACACTGGCCCAGAGGTTCTATGTAACTGTACCTTTGCCTGTCTCCAGTTTTCAGTCAGTTAGTTACCTACACTCAGTAGAACTCCTGTGAAAACTCTTGCTATATTGCCAGGGAAACTTAGTGACTTTGTTTCAGAAAGGTGTATTTATTCTAAAGGATCTGGTCTCTGAAGCAAAGACAACCAACAATTCTCTGGCTCTGCTGCCCTATAACCTGGACAGATGGCTTAACCTAAGGCTTCTAAGCTTTATTTTGTCATCTGTAGAAACAAAGACTTCTAATCTTACATGAGGATTGTTATAGACTCAAGCTTTCTCTTGAAGCCTTTCCTAGCTTGGAAATTGTTTCTAACTGAGCTCGTCTCACTTTTGTTTTCCGTACCAGCTACTATTATATAACTTAGCATTTAAACTTAACAGGAATGTAAACCTCCTAATGGACAAATTATTCTCAAGAAAAGTTAGATTTGGCTGTAAGTGCCTAGGAACTAGGCACTAAGTTGGACAACTTGAAGCAGCTGCCTTGTGAATAGAGGGTGTAAGTGCCTGGCATTTGGCACTTGGGAGATGGCCAACATGCAGATAAGATGAACACTTGCTCTCTTCAGAATCAGTTCCCGTGTGACTTGGTTGTAATTGAGTTTATTTATAACTAAAGTCTTTCAGAGAGTCTGTAAATGTGGGGTTACATTGTAGCGTCTCCCAGGTTCCTCACTTAGTATTAGGACAGAGTTTTGCCCTGAGTCAGTTCAGTTATGTAGGTAGGAGGGTAGGACTGTTTTCTGATCAGCACCTATATTGAGAGATGTGTCCCTCTACAACCCTAATGGCACATTGACTCTTTCTAGAGACCAATTTAAGACACACCTGTAAACGGATTATGGACATGGTATGCAACCAGCACCCCTGGTTCGGAATGGAGCAGGAGTACACTCTGATGGGGACGGACGGCCACCCCTTCGGCTGGCCTTCCAATGGCTTCCCTGGACCCCAAGGTGAGTGCTTTGGAGAAGAACATGACTTCCCTCCCTCAAGTGCTTACTGTCCAGGGATGCCCCCTTTCCAGAGATGGGAGCAACTCTAGAATCAAAAAACTGATGAGCGGGGCTAAAATAATGGTAAAAACAACCCTCCCATTGCCAAAGCCAGAAGTGAATATTAACATGTGAAAGGCATTGGAAGGCCTTGAGGAGGCGCCTCTGGCTCCATTATTACCACCAGCTGCAGGTGACAGCTGGGGTAATCATTCAGGAGAGCAAGTTTTCAGGGCCCTCTGACTTCTGTGAGGTTTTCCTTACCACTGTTACCTGTTTTGTTTTTTTTGTTTGTTTGTTTGTTTGTTTGTTTTGAGACTGGGCTGACATGTGGCTCAGGCTGGACCTCTAACTGTATCCTAGGCTAGGCTACACTTGAATGAGCTGCTATTTTCCTTCCTTGGCCTCCCAAATGCTAGGATTAAGGGTGTTTGCCCCACACCCAGCTTACCGCTTTGTTTTGATCTGTTTGCAGGCCCCTATTACTGTGGTGTGGGAGCAGACAAGGCCTATGGCAGGGATATTGTGGAAGCTCATTATCGGGCCTGTTTGTATGCCGGAGTCAAGATTACAGGGACGAACGCCGAAGTCATGCCTGCCCAGGTAAATGGCTCTGATTGCCACCTTTTTCTTTTTCTCTGAAGACCTCAGGGACAGGTAGGCAAATGGCTGTGGCTGGCAGAGGCTGCCCATTCACTGCTTGCCAGCCTCAAGCTCAAGAATGGATTGGAATAGAGGAGAGAAGAGAAGAAGCTTGGGTTACAATGAATGGTTTTTTCCAAAGACCGATCTTATTCTTTCTAGTGGGAATTCCAAATAGGACCCTGTGAAGGAATCTCCATGGGAGACCATCTCTGGGTGGCCCGTTTCATCTTGCATCGTGTATGTGAAGACTTCGGAGTGATAGCAACCTTTGATCCTAAACCCATTCCTGGGAACTGGAATGGTGCAGGCTGCCACACCAACTTCAGCACGAAGGCCATGCGGGAGGAGAATGGTCTGAAGTGAGTACTTGCTGCTAGGGCCGACTGTCTTTTCTTCTGGCAGGGACCTTAGGAAGGGAGCATTGTCTCAGCATAGTCTCCTCCCCAAGATGTCTTGCCAAGTCTGTTTTGGATGTTTGCTGGTTTTTTTTTTCCTTCCAGCTGCGTGTTCCTAGGTTCTTAACACCTGGTTTAATGTCATGTTTTGTTCCCATTTGAAAACTGTCTATCTAATGAGCTGGGTGTTCCTGTAATCCCAGTGTTTGGGAGGCGAGGGCAGAAGGATCACTGTGAGTTCAGGGCCAGCCTGGGCTACATAGTGAGAGCCTGTGTCAAACCACCACCACCCCTAAAAAAAAAGACTGAAAGGTGGTGATAGGAAAAAGTTAACAGATCCAGATGTTTAACTCTCTCAGTCAATGAGTGATGGCTGTACTACCTGTCAGGCACAATTCCGAGCCCTGGGACACATAGGTAATAAGACAGTCACTTCCCTCATGGAATACTTACTGGTGCTGGGGCCATAGTTTAGTCAACTTCAGTCTTAGATCCACATCTGTTTCTGCTCCTATGGAGCAAGAGATTTCTCGGTGACAAGATGAAACCCTTGTTTGCCGTTCCTGTAGGTACATTGAGGAGGCCATCGAGAAACTAAGCAAGAGGCACCAGTACCACATCCGTGCCTACGATCCCAAGGGGGGCCTAGACAATGCCCGGCGCCTAACTGGATTCCATGAAACCTCCAACATCAACGACTTTTCTGCTGGTGTAGCCAACCGTAGCGCCAGCATCCGCATTCCCCGGACTGTTGGCCAGGAGAAGAAGGGATACTTTGAAGACCGTCGCCCTTCTGCCAATTGTGACCCCTTTGCTGTGACAGAAGCCCTGATCCGTACCTGTCTTCTCAATGAGACTGGCGATGAGCCCTTCCAGTACAAAAACTAAGTGGACTAGACTTGCAGCTGTCGAGCCCTTCCTAGTTCTCTGCCCTCCTCCAGCTCCTCCTTGTCTCCCAGTCGTCCTCCTTGTCCGCATTGTAACTCAAAGGCTGTAATATCAAGGTCTTTTTATTCCTTGTGCTCAGTTAATCTTGCTTTCTTTGGCCAGGATAAGAGGGGTCAGGTTCTTAATCTTTTCACACCCACGCACCTCTTTCAGTCCCTATCACGAAATCTTTCTAATGCATTAGTGGGGACATGGGTAGGGAAACTAACCACTGCTTCCCCCTCGAGTGTGCTGGTCCAGTAGGTATAGCTGTCCAGATAGAGCAGATGTGTTTCTGAATGAAAGCAGGGGAGGAAAGGGGTTTTTCTCTGGGTATCTGACAAGGGAAAAACCTGACATGGGTTAAGTGAGGACCTCTCTGGGAAGCCTTGTTTTCTAAGGTATAAGTAGAAATGAGACGAGGAGGAGTGGTAGGGGATCAGGGAGGAATGCCCTTCTTTGGTCTCTTGCTGCCGTGCTCCCTTGCTTGGGGCTCTATCCCTCCCGTGAACACAGAACTGAGTAAACTGATGGCTAACCCTACTTCCAAAAAAAGAAAAAGTTCTTACCCCTTGGTCCTCCATTTATAACAGCAAAGCAGAGCAGTATTTTTATATTTAAATGTAAAGACAAAAAAATTATATATGGGTTTGTAGATATGTGTGGGGTTTTTTTCCCCCTAAAAGGAGGAAATCATCCTAGTTACTGGGTACCAAATTGGATTTAGAAATACGGATTTCCTTTTGGGTAGGGGTGGTCAGTGTGCCTCTTGGTCCTTTATGATCAAGTAAGGGTGTCCCCACCTTGCCCAGCCTTCACAGGAGGAGGACACTGGACAGTTGGCAGGTAGACACACAGTCCTAGCCATCACCTGAGCCTCGAGGCTAGCTTTAAGGGCACACGTACCTGACCACACCTGGGTTTAGAAGTGTGAGTGGGCTGGTCAACTTGAACATATCACGGGTACAGGAGTTCTTTTTCCAGTGGAGCTAGCATGTCACTAAAACAGGCCTTTTGATATATTACGTTTTGTAAAAGCAAAACAAGTTTAGATTTTAATCAAGTTTTTAGGGTTTTTAAGTGTAATTTTACAGAGTTGCCTGTTTGCTTCAGCTGTCTCCTTCCATTCTGCTCTTAGAGTTGGGGACAGGGCTAGAGGTAAAACTCTTCACTATTTTGTATCTGAATGTCTGTCTTCCCAGTGCAGAATATTCCTCTAAGTTTCCTAAGGAGTTGTTTCTTTTATAATAAACCCCACTTCCATTCCTACATCTTCCCTCCTGTTCTTTGGTTTTTTGTGCTGGGTGCAGCAGGCCAGCTGTGGTTTTCTCTTGCCATGATGACTTCTAATTGCCATGTACAGTATGTTCAGAATTAGATAACTCCTCATTGTAAACAAACTGTAACTGCCCAGAGCAGTGTTCATAAATCAGCCTAACATTTACAAGATCTTCTCAGACTTGTTTCGTTGTTTTTCTTAGAAACCTATGTGCCATTTCATTCCTTTTATTTCTGACCAGAAAGGAGTGGGGGGAGGGAGTTGTTTGTATTTCGTCATACAGGCAAAGTAAGTTTAGGTTTATCTATATATATACTTTGTAAATTTTTAAGACTGATGTCCTGTTGCTGACCAGCTTCTTCTGTGCCTATAACTTTGGATATTTGTGATCCCTCGTGTCTTAGTTACCTTTTCCCTTCACTGAGAAAAATAGTCCAACACCCAAAGATACAGGAGGAAAGGTTTATTTTGGCTCACAATTTGTAGAGGTTTCAGTCCATAGTCTGCTGGCTCTGAAGCAAGGTGGGGTGACGGGCATCACAGGAGAAAGAGTCCTTGGCAAAGCAGGGAAGGCAGAAGGCAGCAAGCAACAGACTACAAAAGTAACTAGTTGCAAGCCTCCTTCTGTCCTTTACATTATATCCAGGTTACCCGCCCTTCCTTTATCCTAGCACCACGCCATAAATGTCAACACACTATAGATTCAGCCACTTATGAAGTAGTCCCCACCTATGACCACATGAGGCTTTGGGGGGATATCTAGGTATAAGCTATAATGCCTGAGATTCAGTTTTTAGCTGGACTCTTGGGTCACAATTTTGACATTGCGTCACATTTTGGAGCACAATACAGCCTCTACTCTCCTTGCTCTCTAGAGTTTAGTTTTGATCTGTCATACTGTGACACGATTTCTAAGAGTCCTGACTTAGTTCTGTAACAGCTCAAAAGTTTAATATTTGATTACCTGGTTTTACTATCTCTGCTTTTCCCAAATTCATCCTCTGCCCAGCTGCTAGTAATGCACTTAAGTAGCAACCACTGACCCCATTGCTGCTTAGGTTGGACCCTACCTTCAAGGCTGGCTTGCCCTAGGCACAGGCATGGCTTTGGATGTTGCCAGTGGCCTGCTATGATTCTCGCAAAACCTGTATGTTGAGATCTCGGCCCTTGTTCTTGGTGTCTGGAAGTTCTCTCACAGCTTTCCTCCTGGGTAATACATCCATACTAGGCTGGCTAGCAGCTCCAGCTTGTTCCCATGGTTTGTGAACATAACCTTTAGTGAAAGACAGCTGTCAGTCTAATGTGGTTTGTAGTGACCGTTAGCAACATCAATTGAGATAGCTGGGACCAGTGATAGTGGTTATTAGAAAAGAATGCTTTGTTTAGGCAAGTGTGTATTTTGCATGTCTAGGTTCCATAAACCTAGACAGCCATGGATCTTCCTAGGCAAGTTGCCTAGTAATGGCTTAATTTTCAAAGGAGGGTGGTCCTACCTAGTGATTTGCAGAGCATGGGTCGAGTTTACATCGGTTGTTCCAATATAATTAAGAATACTCCCTTTTCTTTTTTGAGACAGGTTTCACTATGTAGTTCAGGTTGGTCTCAAACTCACTATGTACCCCAGGCTAGCCTTGAACTCGAGGTGATCCTCCTGCCTCAGCCTCCAAGTGCTAGGATTGTAGGTGTGTGCCACCATGCCCAACTTCAAGAATGTCTTTTTTTCCTCAGTATTTTCCTGGTTTTGATGCTAAAATTTAGAGTTACCTGTATTCTGATATTTTGTGTCTTTACTTCCACTTCCCCAGCTAAAGTTGACTTCCCTTTACTGCTTGGTGGTATCAGTAGACTGAAGAGACAGTGACCTGAGAACTTTGGTTTCTGGTTCATTGTGACCAGTTTTCTGACAAAAAGATAACAGGAACAGATTGGAAACAACGAGATTAGTTCTTTCTCCACCCTGTCACTCAGAATTAGTTTTGGCCTACAAGTCACATTGCAAACCCCTGGTATTTCTAAGGTGTTTTTTATAGTTCATTTAATGTTACATAATAATGTTATCAGTGATAGAGTAAACGGAACAGAAGGGGTAGATTAAACAGTAAGGACCAAGCCTTCCTTCTTAAAGAGGCCAAAGCTGGGTGTGGTGGCTCATACTCTAAATCCTGCTACTGAAGAGCCTGAGGCAGGAAGATGATGAGTTCCAGGCCAGCCTAGAGTCCAAAGGGAGACCCTGTCCAAAACCCAAACTATTCAAACGTTCTTTGGATTTCTCAAATAGAAGCTGAATGGCAGCACAAGCTAATCAAGGATGTCAACAAGTTCTTTGGATGAGTGCTGTCTGTGACCGGTTAAAAAGACCTGAGTCAAGCATGGTGTTCCACCCCAGTAACTCCAGCACTCTAAGAGACTAAGGCAGGAGGATTCCAAATTTAAGCCCAGCCTAGGCAATTTAGTAACTTTGACTCATCCTCAAAATAAATTTTAAAAAGGCTGGCCACATGGCTCAGTGTGAAGGCCCTGGGTTGAGTTCTTAGTATCATAAAAATATATATAGTCCCACCACCTGGGAGACTCAGGCAGGAGAAGGTAGAAGGTAGAGTTTAAGGCCATCTTGGGCCACATAACAACTATTTTTGTTTATTTTTTAGTTTTATGTGACACAGTCTCACTATGTAGTTCAGGCTGGGTTTGAAGTCACTGTGTAGCCAAGGCTGCCCTCCAATTCACAGCAATCCTCCTGCCTCAGCCTCTTGAGTGCTGGGATTATAGTCATATGCCACCAAACCCAGCTACATATCAAGTTTGAAGCCAGTCCAAATATAGCAAAACCCTGTCTCAAGAAACCTAAAAATAGGGCCAGGGATATAGGTCAGCGGCAAAGTGCCTGCCTGGCAAGCTTGAGGTCCAGGGTTTGATTCCCAGTACAAAAAAAAACAAAAAAACAAAAAAAAAAACACCTAAAAATAGGCACAGTGGTGCATGCCTGTAATCTCAGCACACAAGAGTATTGCCATGGGTTCAAGGACAGCCTGAATTACATAGAGGGACACTATCTCCAAAAAAACAAGAACTGAAGAAAAAAAAAAACAACTAAAAATAGATCTCTGTTGCTGGGTAGAATAGTGGGTAAAAAGAGTTCCTAAACCAGGGGATCCAAATAGTTCACCCAGAGCTTAATAGATAACTCCAACTCCTGCTACCCTTATTCCAGTAAGGTGCAAAGTCTACAAAGTAACTTGCTGTCCCAAAGAAAGCAAAGGTGTATCATGCAACAGCACTTTTCATTGTAGGTTTCCTAAAAGCAGGGCTCCTGCTTTTCTTGCTTATCACTGTATCCCCAGACCCACCTGCCTGTTGTGTTTGTTTAATACGTGTTTTTGTTTTGTTGTGTTGTGGGGTTTTTTTTGGTTTTTGTTTTAACATAGCAGTTTGGTGAGCGTAAGACTGCAACTCAAAATGATGTGAAACTTGTGGGGGCACTGGATGTTGGTGGGGCTCTTTCAACTCTCACCATGTCACTAAGGTGAAGTTCTGTCTTCCTGAGTGTAGAGAGAATCTAACATGTTGATTATTTTTCACTACAGTGTGGTGCCACTAAGGTCTCAGAGTGCTATGGAAAGAATGACTTCTTGCTCTGGTAATTCTGATTGGAATCAGGGTACCAAAAACCCATATTGCTTTAAGAATTATGCCTGATGTAAAGTAGCAATTTATCATGTAACTCCAAAGGCTTCAGACAAATTGCTACTGTAAACAAAGTGAGCTGAGGAGAGCTCACTGTTTTATAGCCTTGAGCTGAGTCACCATCCATAAAAATATAAAGTATAGAAAAGTGTGAAGTGTGAAAAAACATTCATACCAGGCTTCCCAGTATGCAGAAATATGCATGTGCACTATGTGTAATACAGACATACCTGTGAGAAGGTGCATACGTACACATGGATCAGATGCGCGATACAGAGCCTATGTAGAAGATTTTTCACCCCATACAGCATCTGAAAAAGGAGGCAGGAGCTTATAAAGGTATCTTCCAGAAAAAGTGCTTAAGAGAAATTTACTGGGCTGAAGAAGCTGTCCCTAGGAATGGGAAGGTGAGACATAGAAGTTTCGATCATTCTTAAAGCAAAGTCAGCCAGGCATAATACTTCCAAAACAAAAACAAGTGAGCACCTGTAGCATCCAGGAAGAAACCTGAGTGCTAATTAGTAAGTTTAGAGAGACAATACAGCGGAAGAATCCCCTTTGCAGACTTCCCTTTGTAAAACAGAATACTTTTCCAAAGGAGCTCCTCCCAGGCTATCTCCTAGTTGGGTTTACAATCCAGAAACTGCCAGCCTATTAACATTTTTATATAAACACATTTCTGGCCTAACAGCCAGAGCAAACCTTCAAAGAATGTTTGTTAAATTTAAATAGTCAGAAAGGTCACTGCTAGTATCCCTGGCTAATAGAAGTGGATACAAGGCAGGGCGGAGGTGGGCAGGAGGGACAGTTTATTCACAAGTCTTAATCTTAGGGGTTGATGGATTGTGTCTGAGCTGCCCCACACCCAAAGAAAATATCGAATTAGTGGGCCCAGAAATACCCCCCTTTCCCTAATCCCAAATGCAAGACTTTTGGGGGTGATTGTTAGAATTGCTGCATCTGGAAAGCAGCTGAGTCTTTCAGGTTCTTCCCTTCCCTCGGGAAGGGACAGTTGATGTTGTGGCATTGAATGGTTGACTCTTACAGAAACTGACATCATCCTTACAGAATCAGCCTGAGATAAGCTAAGGGCATCACCAAAATTCTTTCCAGATTTAGAGTCCTGTGCCATGAGCCATCACACCAATGTAGAAATGGAGCAGCTCTGGATTGAATTTGCTGTTTTAGCAGGTAAACGCCTCTTCCAATTTAAGATAAACTAGTGCGTCAAGGTCATTGAATTTCTTTGGGGGAAAATTATGAAGCAGTATTTTACTCACTTCCATTTCTGAAAGGAAGATCCATTTCTGAAAACTCTGACCTCGAGCACTGGGGGAGCCGTAATGCTGTACAGCAGTGTGCTCCGGTAGCGCAGGCCGGCGCTCTCCTCCCCAAGGGGTGTAGTGTGTCGGTAAGCATCAGGAGTGTAATGAGTTACCCCAAAATGCAGCTGCTTCAAATAACAAATATTATCTCACACAGTTTCCGGGGAGGGGAATCTGGGACTGACCTGAGTGGTTCTACCTTGGGGTCTCTTAGAAGGGTGCAGTCTTCCAAGATTTGATGTGCTGGATTCCTCACCATGGGAGCCTCTCCACAGTGCTGCCCAAGTCAAGTCATTCCCCCAGGGAGTGATCTGAGAGAGAAAATGAGACTAAGTCCAGTCCACTTAAGGGGAAGGGAGAGTTCTACCTCTGGGGGAAAGGAGGACTGGAGAATTTGTGGGCATTCCTCTATATCACTATATCTAGCAGCTTAGCCTTGAGACAGCGGAAAAGGTTAAAGTGTTACTTTGGGAAGAAAGACTTTTACTTAAGATTTCTGACTTTTTTTTTTTTTTTTTTTTTTTTGCGGCACCAGGGATTGAACTCACAACCTCGCGCCTGCCAGGACAGGTGCTTAAGCCACTGAGCCAAACTCCCAGCCCTAGTTTTTTGAGGCAGGGTTGCATTATATAGCTCAGGCCAGCCTTGCTCTTGCGTTGTAGCCCAAGCTGGCCTCGAACTCACAACGCTCCTCCTATCTCGGCCTCCCGAGTGCTGGGATTAAAGGCGTGCACCACCACGCCTGGTGGATTTCTGACTTCTTAAAATTCTTTTAACCCTTGTCTACCAGAGCCTTGGACTGAGGATTTCAGGTTTGGAGTTGGGGATGTAGCTCAGTGGAAGAAGGCCCTGAGTTCCCACCCAGCACTGAAAAAAGTTTTTTTCAGTGCAATCTCTGGGGAAAGCACAGAGTAATGTTAATTAGTTCTTTGCCTTTCTCCATCCCAAACATTAGGAAGGTCCTCTCAGAGCCACTCAGGGAACCTGAAGAAGAGACTAAAGAGGCAAAGTCTATAGGGACATAAAACCTCCAAAGTTTATTTATGCATTAAAAGACATTTCTAGACCAGGTTCCTATAAGCCTTCCAAAGCCAATCACAATTTCTGTGTTCGTGTTACCTATTTACTCACTATAAACTGAACTTGCTTGCTCTCTGAGATATCCCTTCACATCTATGACCTCCTTAATATTCACTGTAACATTTCATCTGAATTAAAATATTTGGAGAATACATATACACGTAATGTGATCAATTCCCTCCTGGTGCTGGAGAACAAAGACAAGTGCACAGCACAAGGAACGTAAACACAGAAATTCCAAAATACTTCTAGGCTCTAACTGCTGCATTCTCAGGAGGGAATTTATGGGGGCCTTAGTAATATTTCTGTTTTAATAACCAGGACGCAGACATCCCTCAGGGGACAAGGTTACCATAAGTCACTTCTGGGAACTTGAAGTTATTGGGAAGTCCTGCCTTTTGTCTAGACACCTATTGAGAAACCAAGAAACACTTCCAGGGGCTACTAAACTAATGTGGTTGGTTTGTGTGGGTTTATTTGTTCGTTAAGACAAGTTCTTGCTATATAGTCTACACAGGCTGTATTGGGAGCCCGGCCAAGGGTCCCAAATGTCTGTTTTACGAATACGGCGAGAACAGTAAAAAACAGAGAGTAGTATTGCATCAATGACTGGGAAATCAATGTCTCTGGATTGGACTTCCTCCACTCCCAAAACAGCCACTATTTATTAGGTGTATACAGTGATAGGTGGGGCTAGTAAAGGATTACGATGCATCAGAAGACCCAGACTCAAGAGGTTGTAGATGATCATATGATAAGAAGGACCTTGACAGGGAGTAGAATCCTGGAATGACTCAAGAAGGCATAGATGTTCTTATTCTTAGAAGAGTCAATGGGAAATCTCAGATGGGTGGTAACAACAATCCCAAAGCTCCCTTTTATACCATAAGGAAATATGCAAAATTAGCCACTGTGAATTTGAGGTCCCCAACAAGGCTGGTCTTGAAATCATTGTGTAGACCAGGCTAGTCTTGAACTCACCATAATCCTCCTGCTCCAGCCTCCTAAGTGTTGGGATTATAGGTGTGTACCACCACGACTGGCCAAAATAAGATTTAGAGTGATTGATGTAGGATGACTTCCATTCAGTTCCAAGATTCCAGATTTCAAATTTGTGCACCAACGTCTTTGACCACAAAAGGCCAATGAAATTTCTGTTGAGCACGGACTGGTGAGAAGTGAAGATTCCTTTGGTGCTTTGGACATTGAATGGGGGGCTGTAATCTGAAATAGAGAAGAGGAGGAAGGCCGTTCAGGCTTCTCACCTCACCAGCCTGCAGAGTGCGGCAGTCAGCGTGAAACTGGCAGAGGCAGTGGGTGAATGGATGCAAGGCAGGGCCTGTTTATTTTCCACCAGGAGCCATCACAGAGCCTGCTCCTGGCACCAATGGGCTATCAGTGGGCATTGTGGGCTGCTGGCACTGAGCTCAGTCACCCAAGGTGTGTGCTAAAGAGGATTCACTCACTAAAATGAGGGGTGAACTTCAGGTAGCATTCCCGTCACTAGACCAAGACAGCAGTAGATACTGAATAGTCTCAGCCTATCTCTTCTCACCTCCATTTTTTCTCTCTCCGTTCTCTTCCTTCTTGTTCAACTTTCTCATTTTTCTGTCTCCTTTATTCTGCCCTTCCCCTCCTGCTATGACCTCTAAGTTGGCTCAGGGCCACCATTCAAGATGTTAGTTACACAATATGGCTTATGAAAGCAAAATAAACTGCTGCTTGCCATGGCAGATTGGAGACACGCAGAGAGAAAAGAAAGTGGCGGCACTTGGACCTCTGGGTTATCGTGGACCACGCTAGGAAGATCAGCTGGGCAAGGGCATCCTGGAACATGTGCACTGAACCTAAATCTCTCTTGAGACTAACTCAACCAAATCTTGGAGTGCTTTAATCTTTTTGTTGTTGTTTGTTTTGAGACAGGGTTTCCTTATGTATTTCAGGCTGACTTTGAACACCGTATATGGCCCAGGTTGGATGTCTTGTTAAGGGACCTCACATTTCTAGGATTTCCTTTTTTTCTTTTTTCTTTTATTTAAGAGAAAAAAATACAGCCGCAGATTTAGCTCAGTGGCCTAAGCGCCTGCCTGGTAGGTGCAAGGTTGTGAGTTTGATCCCAGTACCAAAAAAAAAAAAAAAAAAAAAAGAAAAGAAAAAATACACAGAAAAGAAAGACAAAAAGCAAAAGAGACAAACAAAAGACAACAACAAATCCAAAACAGTAACATTATAGGTTCTAGGATTTTCATAATGATTCATAACCTTCTTATGATAGAACTAGGCCAGAGCTGACAGCTCACAGCAGGCAAGTGCAGACCTCAGACTTAGAGCTGCAGGGCTGATGCTGCCAGCCTCAGCTGGCCTGCTCCAGCCTGCGCTGTGGAGGCCTTTCTATAGCATCTATTATGGTAACCATCCACTGTGTGCTCCAACCCTCTAGATTGCTGTGTCATAAGGAAGCGCTTTTTATTAGTTAATTTATTTTCTTATTTTGCAGTCCTGGGGATTGAACCTAACACCTTTGTACTGAGTTGTAGTCCAATTCCACCCTCCCCACTTTAAATGTTTAAATTTCGAGTCAAAGTCTCATTAAGTGGCTACGTTGTCCAGGCTGAGCTTCAACTTGTGATCCCCATGCCTCAGCCTCCCAGAATGCTGGGATTACAGATGTGCACCACCACACTGGGCCCCTTTCCATCTTAGTTAAGCATTTGCACACTGTGGCCCTGACTTTTGCAGTTTGTAGTATGCAAGCAAAACTAGCACATCTTTCTTTTTCCTTTATAATTTCATAGGTAAGAGACTTGTTTTAACCATAGATCTTAGCAATCTCATGATATTTTTCTTTCTGTCCTCATTAAGTTGAGAACATTCACATTTTCATTTAGAGCAAGCACTTTACAGCTTTTCTTTGGCATATCTGAGTTCCCAGCATCACTACGCTTATGCCTTGAGGCCATTATGAAATAAAGGGGAGGTTTCACACAGTACTGTGATATGATAACACAGTTGGCTACTAATTGGCTAAATCACTAACTGGTGAGTAGCAATTACTGCATAGGTACCTTGGACAAAGGGATGATTCGTGTCCCTTGGCAAGACTCAGGAGGGTGGTTCCTCTCACTACTCATAATGACATGCAATTCAAAACTTACAAATTATTTATTTCTTGGGCTTTTCATTTAATGTTTTCTGAGGATGACCTCAGAAAATGAATCTGGGGATGAATAAGAGGGAACTACTGTGAGTGTATGTGCATGGAATATATATATATATTCGTAGATTGTCCTTGAAAGTCTACAGTTACTGCTAACAGTGACTTCTTTTAGGGAGGGAACATGGAGGTAGGAGCAGGAATGATTGTTCACTCGTGCATTTATAATCGTTTCAGAAAAAGTGATTAACCCATACTGAATTGGTATAGTAGGAGAGGTCTCCAATCCTATCACCTTTGGGTAAATCACTTAACCTCACCGAGATTCCCTTTCATCGCCTAGAAAGTGATTCCAGTGATACCCAGCCCTGAAGACCAAGCATGCCAGAGTACTCTGCAGGGAACACAACAGATGTGTGACAAATTCCTGCTCATCTCCTTTTCTGTCCGCCTCAGCCCTCCCCTGGCGGTAGGTAGAGCCACCGCCAGTCACCTCTCATGGCTTGTATTTCCTTTCTTAGTCTGGGAAAGTTGCTGCAGATGCTGCAGCTATTTAAACCCACTGACCTTTCCTGCTGAGGCTGCGGCACTCCTCTATCTTAGGCTGGCAATGACGAAGGTTGCTAAGGATATTTTGGAAGGTGGGGCTGGGGTGGGGCCCTTTGTTCATGGGAGCCAGATTCCTGCCTGCTTGATTGGTAATCTTGGAGAAGACAGAAATAGCTGGGCTTTGGGATGCAAGTCTTTCACTGGCCTGAAGTCTTTCTACAATGTTGCTGGAGTTTCTTTTGCTTTGTGGTCTTCGCTGCCTTGAACCCTCTTCTGAGGCTTATGGATCCTTATCGGGGAGTGACTTTGGGCTGGCAGGTGTTCCAAAGCACATGATCAAGAGAAACTGACAAGGATACTTCCTGACCTTAAGAGGCACTATGGGGGCGGGGGTGGGCCTTGTCACCTCTGATACCTTCAAGCCCAGAGACACCACCAACATAGGGTTTGGAGTTCTTTAAATCCCACCATAATCTTCAGCTTGACTCATTCCCATGTCTATTATCCAGTCTAACAAAAATTGTGCTTGCTCAGTCCAGAAAGTGAGCCCATCCCACACATACCAGCACGACCCCCTAGAAAACCTCAAGTTAAATTCAACTTGCCAAAGGCTACACATCTAACATTGTTTCTACAAAGCTTTACACAAATATGGCATGAGAAGCCCGTATGTGAAGTGCCGTTAGATCTTTATAGCTTTTACTTATAAAAAGCTTTTGCAAAACTGTGATAGCTAAGTTTTACATATCAAATTGGCTAGGCAATAGTGCCTAAATTTGTCCCATCATTAGTTTGTACATTTCTGTGAAGGTGTTTTTTGGATGAGTAGATGAGTTTAACATTTAAATTAGTGAGCTTTGAGTAAAGTTTCTCCCTAATGTGAATGGGCCTCGTGTGATCAAATTGAAAAATTTAGAACAAGAAACTGACTTTCCCCAAGCAAGAAGGAATTCTGCCACCCTTTGGATCCCACCTGCAACTCTTGCGAGTTTCCAGCTTACAAATGTGCCTCATCAGATTTTGGACTCTTCAGTCCTCCACAATTGCATGAGTTGCATGAGCCAATTCCTTCAAATCTCTCTCCATTCTGCTGGTTCTGTTTCTCTGAAGAGCCCTGACTAATAAAAAAA
>RJWM01027039.1:0-27335 GCA_004363535.1 Dasyprocta punctata | reverse complement strand
CCATCACCATCGCCATCACCATCGCCATCACCATCACCATCACCATCACCATCACCATCACCATCACCATCACCATCGCCATCACACCATTCACTAACGCAGTCTGCTCACACCCTCTGCTTTGAAAGACATCCATTCCAGGTCTTTCTGGAGCTCCCTAGCATGCACAGGGTCCTGAGGATCCAGTTACAATGAGTCCTATAGCAGAACCCCAGCTTCTAGCTAGGGAAAGAGTCAAGCCTGTGCACCATTAGTGAGAGTAAGCTCATGGAAGAAAAATGGGGAGAGCTGGGGAAGCCCACAGGGTCTAACCCCGACAAGGTGGAGCAGCTCTGACTCCCTCTTCCGCCAGAGCTCGAGGCCATCTGATCCTCCTGGCTTTGAGGAGGCTGTGCTCTTCAGTGCCCATGCAGTAAGGTCATCATGACCTTGGAACCGTGCTTCCCTACCCAGTGTCACCTTGCTTCTTTGGAGTCAGTCCTCAGAATCCCTGGGGTAGACTGCCAGCTCTCTGCTGACTAGTTTGTTTAAATGCTGCAGTCTTGGGCTTTTCCTCCATCTCTTTCCTCCTTCCGATGCTCTTCAGAATATGTAGCTTTGTCTCTGTCCCCAGAATTGCTGGGCTCTGAAGCTCCAAATTTCCACCTGTTACACTTGGGCTATGGAGGACTGGGGATTCCTCAATTGCCCGTGAGCTCTCTGCTGTCTTTCTCCCTCTCTCCACCTTTTGTGGGATGAACTGCAGTTTGAGGAGGTGATGTTCAAACTGGGGCAAGGAATGGATTTTCACTCATTTACTAAATAGCAGCTCCAGGCCTGACCCTGGGCCAGCTAGAAAGAACATTGCAAAGTGCACCCCAAATGCATCTGAAGTCACACGCACTGAAATGGGGGAGTGTGGCTTCCATGGCTTGGAAACAATGCTGAAAACTGCTGCAATAGTCACTGGCATGCTGAGTTCTTAAAAGGAAGAGGAGAGAGCTTGAAATGACAGGGACATAACAGTAGCACAGATGATTCCTAACAGGAAACATTAAACATACATACAGTGGCAGCAAAGTGGATACGTTTGCAACAGATTTTCTACGAACACAAATTGGCTGTTAGCCTCTTTACAGACAGCGAGGGAAGCTGTCGTCTTGGTTTGGACTAAGTTGCAAAATTTTAGCCCTGCGAGGGAATGCGGGGTGCTGAGCACCACCCTGCTCTGTCGGCTTGAGAAGTCCCCAGGGGCTGGGAGCTACCTTGAAATCCCTGACATCCCATTTCCAAGGCTTCCTCTCTCGTTTTGCAGAGGCCCCCCTCCAGTGCTCCCTGCAGGTTTGAAGTGTCTGTGTGTCTGGCTTGGAGGAGTCTGTCTCCTTGGCTCAGCTGGACACTCCAGTGTATTTGGTGTCCACGTTCTCCGAGTTGGGTTGTCTCTCGACCTCCAACCCGAGAGCCCTTCTGCTCTCACCAAACACTGCCTGTGTGTGTGTCTTGGGACAAGATAACCCGGTCCCCAAAGAAGTACAGCACAGAGTGGAGGGTGGAGGGTGAGTCTGGGCCTCAGTCCACCTTTCCCACCCAGCTATGATCAGTGTGACCAGAGGCAAGTCATCCCGGTCTCTGTACGTCAGGTTCCGACTCAGCACAGGGGAAGAGAATCAGAGGAGATGGAGGTGGCCCAGGCTTGGCAGTGGGATCTCTGTTTCCTGACCCCGGGCTTCTGTTCCCAGCACTTGAATGTCCTATGAGGTGGCTTCCAGCAGGGCACAGTGCGCATATGGGAAGGCGTCACTGTGGACAAGGAGAAAACACTACAGCTCTGATTTGCAGTTAATTCACCTCAGGATACACAGCAACACACGCTTACCAATACACGTGTCTGATTTGCCTCGCCTAAGGATGAGTACGTTCGGAGAAGTGTAACATTAGGTGATTTCATCGTTGTGTGAACACAACAGGAGTGCCCTTATCCAAACCTCCAGGACCTGGGCCCCATCCCGCCAGGGCCCCTTGATCGTTTTCGGAGGTATGAACCTGGTGCTGGTGAGATACAGCTGACTGTGCAGTAGTCAGCTTTGAAAAACTTGAGTGGGGTAGTTATTTTGTTTTTATTTATCATTATCTTAAATTTAATTAAAATTTATTTTTAACTGATAACATAAATACTGTAAATATTAATGAGATCCTATGAGATATTTCCATATTATGTATACACTGCATAGAATTTGAATCAGGTTAGACATATATCTCCTCAGTCATCATTTCTGCATGGTAAAAATGTTCAAAATCTTTTCTTCCAGCCCTTTTGAGAGACATAGGGCACTGTTGTTTTGCAGAGTCGTCCTGCTGTACAGCACACACCAGAGCTCCCTTCTCCTCTCCCCCTAGAACACAGCACCCATGGGTCAGCGCACCCCACCTCACCTTCCCAGCCTCTGGTATCCTGTGTTCTACCCACAGCTTCCATGAGATCTGCTTTTTAGATTTCATACGTGAGTGAGATCGTGTGGTACCCATCTTTCTGTGCCTGACTCATTTTACTTAACATAATGACCTCCAGTTCTACCCACGTTGATAAAAATAACTAGAATTCATTCTTTTCACGGCTCTGTAGTATTCCACTGTATACAGGGGCCACATTTGCTTTGTCTGTTCCACTGCGATGGGCACTCAGGTATCCATATACCGTGACTAGTGCCACAGTAAGCATGCGTGTGTGTTTCCTCGGCACACCCATTCAGTGCTTTAAGATAAATACCCAAATGTGGGATAGCCGGATCATATAATAATAGTTTTATTTTTAATTTTTTTTTGAGGAAAAGAGCCTCCATACTGTTTTCTGTAAACTTTTTTTATAAGTAGGAATACACTGTAACGATTTAAAGTATAGTAGAGTAGATATGTAAACAGTAATGTAAACACATAAACCAGTAACGTGGTAGTTGGTTATTGTTATCAAGTACTATGCACTGTATATAACTACAGCACAACATCTCTAGGCAATAGAGCTTTCTCAGCTCTGCCTTCGTCTTCGGGGACCACCACGGTATCGGAGTCCTATCAGTGATCGAAGCCTGATCATGCTGTGTGCCTGTGTATACACTGGGTGCCTGGGTGAGGACATTTTGGTGAGATCTGCGGCACTGTGGAATCCAAGCTCAGGAGGGCAGTTCAGCCCCTGGACACTGACCACCTTCTGCCTTTACCACGCTAAGTGGGAAGCATTTCCTCTTAGGCACAGGCAGTGGAATCCAGGCTGCGTTAGGTGAGATTCTGGGTTCCGCTTGGGAACATCAGCCAGTACCCCCTAGAATGTTTGGGTGACTTCCGGGGAGGACCGCTGTTTCTCACCGATGCTCCATGGCTTTAGACTGCTGTCCCTTTGCATACTTCCCGTGGTTGTTCTCTTTCTCAGGTTGTTGCATGAAGACAAGAGCCTGCTAGGAGAGTGGAAAGATTTGGAATTCAAGTCCCAGCTGGGCCACTGACTCTCTGGGTGACTTGAAGTGAGCCCTTCTTCTCCCCAGGTCCTGGTTCCTCCTTTGTAGAATAATCCGAGTGGTCCGTACTATCTCTCTAATCTCTTCTGGCCAGTGACATTGTCACCCTCCTGGGTGGCCAATCCATCTTCTGCCTCCTTCCTCCCTTCTCTGCTTAAAATCTACTGTGGGTCGGGGGCAGGGGAGAAAGAAATAAGGAGAATTATTAGGACTGTGCCAAAGTAAGATCTAAGAGAGAGTTGGAGACCCCTCCCTGGATAAGAACATGGAGGTTTACACATGCATTTTGTTTGTTTTACTTAGTTTTTGTTGCATTAAAATCCAGCTAGCAAAATTTGCCATCTCAGGCATTTTAAGTGTCCTGTTCACTGACGTCAAATGCCTTCAAAACATTGTGCAACCAGCGTCAGCTGCCTTCTCCATAAATCTTTTCATCTCGCAGAACTGAAACTCGGTGCCCCTTGCATCATAACTCCCCTTCTTTCCTCCCTCCACCCCAGTCCCTGGAATTCACCATCGTGGTTTCCGTCCTTAGGGATTTGAGGTCCTCCAGCATCTCCTAGGAGTACAATCAGCCATCTGTCCTGTGACTGGTTTATGCACTTAGAAAAATGTTTGCAACATTCACCCATATCGTAGCCTATGTCAGAATCTTCTTCCTTTTTAAGGCTTATATTCCATTGTGCTGTAGATCACATTTTGCTTACCCATCGTCTCCTGCTGGGCATTTGGGGTATTCCATTTTCGCTTTTGTGAGTAATGCTGCTATGAGCGAAGGTGTACAAACATCTCTTTGGGAGCCTCTTTCCAATCATTTGAATATATATTGTGCCTTAGTCCACTAGGTTTGCCATAACAAAGTGCCTTAGGTTGAGAAATGTATAAATGATAGAGATTTATTGCTCACAGTTCTGGAGACAAGGAAGTTCAAGATGAAGGTGCCAGCAAATTCTGTGTCTGATGAGAGTTGGTTCTTCATGGACAGGGCTCATGGACACGGCTCACAGCGGGGGCGTGGAGTGAATGAACCCCAGTCCTCTTTCTAAGGGCACCAATGCTATTCACAAGGGCAGAGTCCTCTTGACCTTGGCACCTGCCAGAGCTCTCATTTTCTGATGCTGCCACATTGGGAGTTGGGTGTCAACAAGTGAATTTCAAGGGGACACCTATTCAGGCCATAACATACTCAGAAGTGGGCCATACTGGGTTTCTGTTTTTAATTCTTTAAAGAACTGTCCCACCGTTTTCCACTGTGGTTGTGACCCTCTGTATTCCCTCCAACAGCACACACAGATTCTGTTTCTGTATGTCCTCCTTGACACTTGCTATCTTAAGTTTTCTCTGGATAATAACCTCCTTATGGATATGAAGAGGTATCTTTTCATTGTTTTGATTTGCACTTCCTTAACGATTATGCTAAGCATTTTTTCCTGTGCTTATAAGTTATTTGTTTATTTTCTTTGGACAAACATTTATTCAAGTCCTTTGTCCATTTTAGAATCATTTAAAAATATTTAGGACTTCTGTATATATTCCTGGTATTAATCCCCTATCAGAAGTATAATTTACAAGTATTTTCTTCCCTTCTGTGTGTGACTTTTTAATTTATGGGCATTGTCTTCAGGTGCACCAACTTTGGAAATTTTTCATGGAGTGGAATTTGTTTCCCTTTGGTACCAACTTAGCACACAGGCATCTTGTCTCTCGGCAGGGCAGGACAGCTGACCTTGGACTCAGGAGGGGAGTGGATCTTTGCAAGCAGACAGCCCAGCTATGCCCTGAGGGCGCGGGGTGTGAGTCTGGGACTCTCTTGAGTCTGAATACCAGGTCCTGAAGTTACTCCTAGAGCTGTCTGGGTAGAATTGGAGAGAATGCAATTTACAAAAAGTCAGAATAAAGTGCAGGACTCTTAAGTGAGATGCCAGGGCCATTGACAAAGCTGCGTGTCTGTTGTGAGGATCTTTTCTAAATTTGGATATAGAGGAGCTACTAGAAACATCGAGAAAGCCCTTCATTTAGAACTTCTCATCAGTGTAAGTCCTGGGTAAGATCTTCAGGTGAAAGGGCTGTGGTTGTGGATCCAGAAAGCATGGGACATTATAACTTCTGAGAGGATTTGCTGCTGTGTAATTGGCACACAGTGACGCTCATGGTTTAGAGTATACAGCTGGATGTTTTGACATACACCTATCTTCATGACAAACCTCTCCCAAATCCAGATAGCAAATGATGCCACCACCTCCAAACACTCCTTCACTTTCCTCTGTAGTCACTCCTCCCACCTTTCCTGCTCAGCCTCAGGAACCACTGCTCTGCGATTTGTCCCTCTAGAAGAGTTCTAGCATTTTGTATAACTGGAGTAGTACAGTTGGTGCTCTTCTAATCTGGCTTCTTTCATTTAGCCTAATTATTTTGGCATTCATTGATATGGTTGTGACTAGGATTAGTTCATTTCTCTTTATTGACAAGTAGTATACCATTGTTTGGATAGAACACAGTTTGTTTTATCTTACTCCTGTTAATGGGCATTTGAACTGTTTTCAGTTTGGGACTTATTATGGCTTGTCTTTAGACGTCCCCCCAAAGCCTCATGTGGTCATAAGTAGGCTTTTTCAGAGATGGCTGGATCTAGAGTGTGTGATTGATTTATGGTGCAATGCTGGGATTCAGAGGGTGTGATTACTAAATAGAACCACTGATTGATTTAGCATCACTCTAATCCTGGTAGTCTGGGTAAGACAAAGGGGGCAGAAAGATGCTGTTAACGCACCTTGTTCCCTTGCTAACTTTCTTCCTGCCATGAACTGTTCTTTGCAAATCCATCCTGTCTTGCAGCCAGCCAACTGTGGACTGAAACCTCTACAAACTGTGAGCTAAATAAACCTTCCCCCCTTTAATTAAGGGTGTTGGATATTTTGTCTCAGCATGAGAAAAGTAGCTAAAACAAGGCTACTACAAAGAAAGCTGTTGCACACCTTTATGTGCAAGTCTGTGTATAAACGCATATTTCGTCTACTCTTGGTTAAACACCTAGGAGAGGAATAGCTGAGTCATTTGTTAGGTATATGCTTAACTTTTTAGGAAACTGCCAAGACTCTTTTTCCAGTGCCTGTACTGTTTTTCATTCCCACTAACAGCACAGGAGAGTTCCAGTTCCTCCACATCTCACTAATGTTTGCTTTGGTGTCTTTTCAGTTTTAAGCATGCTAACAGGTATGCAGCAGGCGTTCACATTCCTAAGGACTAATGACCTTGAACATTTTTTAATTGACTTATTTGTTATCCTTAAATTTTCTTTGGTGAGGGATCTGTTCAAATCGTTTGCTTATTTTTATTTTATTTTGTTTGCTTATTTTCAAATCAGGCTGCATTTAAAGGTCTTATTGAACTTTAAGAGTTATTTATATATTTTGGTTATGATGCAAATGAATGTGCAAATGTATTCTCATGTTGGGGGTTGTCTTTTAAATTTCTCAATGAGACCAATCATAAATTATTTTTCTCCTTTAACAAGTGTGCTTTTAGTGTTGTAAATATAAAAATTATTTGCCTGGCCCAAGGTGATGAGAATTCTTTTTCTGTTTTCTTCAAGAAGTTTTATAGTTTAATGTTTTACAATTAGATTATTCATTCACTGTATATGGTGTGAAGTATGGATTGATGTTTACATGTTTTTACATATGATTATTTATTTGTTCTCATAAAGTTATTGAAAAGTCCATTCTTTATCCTGGGCGTAGCTTTACATTTTTGGTGAAGATCAGTCGATCACATGATATGGGTTCCCTTGTGAAATCTCACCCAAGTGCCTACCTTGACACCAATGTTAGTGACATTATTGATCACAGCTGCTTCATAATAATCCTCAAAGTCAACAGTGTTAGTCGTCTAATTGTCCGTAATTTTCTAAAGTTATTTTGGCTGTTCTGAGTTCTATGCATGTCCAAATGAATTTTATTATATTTTGTTTGTTATATTTTGTTTATTTGTTTTGGTATCAGGAGTTGAACTCAGGACCTTGAGCTTGCCAGGCAGGCACTGTGCTGCTGAGCTATATCCCCAGCCCCCAAATGAATTTTAGAGCTGGTTTGGTAATTTCTGCATGAGATTTCTCTGGGATTTTTGCTGGGGTTACATCAATAGGTCAATCAGAGGAGAACTGATATCTTAAAATTGTGAATTCATAGTTAAACAAACTTCTTCCATTATTTAGATTTCTCTTCATTTTTCTCAGCAACATTTTGTGGTTTTCTGGCCTTAAGTATTTTTTGGGGGAGGTTAGAGTCATTCCTAAGTGCTTGTTACTTTTTAATGTTGCTGTAAATAATTTTTATATTACTTTCTGATTATTCGTGCTATATAGAAATGGAATTTATTTTATATCCATCTTAGATTCCGTAATCTTGCTATGTGCACTTACTAGTTTTAATCACTTGTTTTGTAGATTACATGGATCTTCCATACAGACAATCATGTTTGTGAACAAAAGTTCTAAGCCTTCTATTTTTAAGATTGGTATTGCTTTGCTCTTCCTCATTTTATTGTACTACCTAAAAGTTTCAGTACAGTGATGAATGGAAATGGTGAGAATGAACCTCTGTGGCTTGGTTCTGATCTTAGGATAGAAGAATTTCACAAAATATGATGTTAACACAGATTTTGAGATATTGTTCTTTATCAGATTGAAGAAGTTTCCTTTTTCCCTCTTTTTTTTTAATAGAATCAGAAATGAATGCTTGATTTAGCTAAATGCTTTTGTGTATCTATTAAAAATGACCATTTTTTCCACTTCTTGGTCTGTTAATTTGATGAATTATACTAATTTTCATAAAACAATCACATATTCTAAGGAGAAAATCCAACTGATCATGATATTATATATATATGTTATTAGATTAAATTTGCTGAAAATCTAAAAATTTTTTTTGTATTTATGTTCATGTGGGATATTGTTCTATGATTTTCATCTCTTGGGATATCTTAATCTAGTTTGGGTGTCAGAATAATGCTGGTTTATAGGATATATTGAGAAATGTTCTTTCTGCTTCTATTTTGTGGAAGAGTTCAGTATTTTTTTTTTCTGAAATACTGGAGTAGGATTTACCAGTGAATTACATCTGGGCATAAAGTTGTCTGCTGGGAAAGTTTTAAAGGAAAATTTCAGTTGACTTAATAGTGAAGGTATTGGACTGGGGATTTAACTCAGCGGCATAAGTGCCTGCCTGGCAAAGGCAAGTCATGAGTTCGATCCCTGGTACAAAAAACAAAACAAAACAAAACAAAATAACCAAAAAAACCTCCACAAAAATTAGTGAAGGTGTTATCTGGGTTCTTTAATTCTTCTTCAGTAAGCTTTGGTACTTTGCCTATTTCATCCAATATGTTGTCTTTGTTAGTACAAAACTTTAAATAATGTCTCCTAGTTATCCTTGCCATATCTGTAGAATCTAATGAGGTTGCTTCCATTCTTGATATTGTTATTTTTTCTTTTCTTTCTTTTTTTCCTGAAATCAGGCTAAAGTTTCATTAATTGATCTTGTTAAAGAACGTGTTTTAGATTTCATCAATTTTTTCTATTGATTTCTCCTTTGGTTTTTTTTCTGCTTAATTTTGGATACAACTATCATTTTCATCTGGCTCTCTGAAAGAGAAGCTGATATTATTGAATTGAGGCCTCTCTTCCTTTCCTATCAGCTGTATTTAAAGCTATAAATTTCCCCTTACATACTGATTTAGCAGCATCCTACAAATTTTGATGTGTTTTCATTTTCACCTAGCTCAAAATACTTTCACATTTTCTTTTTGATTTCTCCTCTGACCCATGGAGTATTCGACATGTGTTGCTTAGTTTCCAAGTATTTGGCAGTTATCCAGATGTTCAATTTAAGTGCATTGCGGTCAGCAAAAAGGTTTTGTATGACACGGATTATGGAGATTTGCTTCTTATCCTATAATATGTCCTATTTTGAGGAAAGTTTCATGCACCCTTGAAAAAAACATCTTTTCTGCAGTTGTTGGGTGACGTGTTCTATAATGTCAGTTAACTCAAGCTGATTGACAATGTTTTCCAGATAGTATTAATTCTTTGCTGTGTACTTGTTCTGTCCATTTGAAAAAAAAGATATTAAGGTCTACAACTAAAATTGTAATATTTTCTATTTCCCCATGAAGTTTCCCCATGTAACTCCTTGTATTTTGAGGCACTGTTCCTAATTGCACAAACATTTAGGAGTGTTAAAATCTTTCCACTATTAAATGTTGTCTCTTTGTTATCTGCTGCTCAGAAATACGGTTGTTCTTGTACAAATGTAGCCCTTCCCATTCTCTTTGTTTCAGTGTTAAGATGATATATTTTCTGCATCCTTTAATTTTTAACCTGAAAGTGTCTTTCTACTTAAAGCAAGTTTCTTGTAGGCAGCATAGAGTTGAGTCATTTCTTTTAAGTCAGGCTGATCTTATTTGTCTTTTAATTGAGTTGCTTACATCACTAATTTTTAGCACCATTATTGATATGCTTAGATTTAAATCTACTGCCTTGCTATTCATTTTCCCATTTGTCTACCTGTTCTTTGTCCATTTTCCCTCCTTTCCTTTTTTTTCTGTGTAGTTTTTCATGATTTCATTATGTCTGATTTGTTAGCTTATTATGTAGAGAGTTTTGCTCAGCTATTTTATGAGTTGTGTTAGAGTTTTAGCATGTGTATTTCACTGATTATGACCAACCTTCAACTGACATACATCACTTCACACAGAGTGTAAGAGGCTTGTAACAGTATATGGTGATTCTTGTCTTCAGTCTTTGTGCTGTTGCCAGACATTTCACTGTTACATTTGTCATCAGTCCCAGAACACACTGGCATCATTTTTCCTTTAGTCAATTATGTTTTAAGGGGCCTGAAGTTAAGGTGTCTTTGTGCTCACCCAGTGGTTGCCGCTTTTGTTATCTTCCCTTCCCTGTGTACGTCTATTTCCAGTTGGTGCCACTTTCTGCGTGAAGGAGTTCCTCTAACGCTTCTCTTAGCTCAGGTCTACTGATAGTGAATCCCTTCTGCTTTGATATGTCTGAAAATGGCTTTCTTTTTGTCTCTACTCACTGAAGGTTAAAAGCCTCGACAAATCCACCAACAGTTCTTTTTCCTTTCCACTGCCCTCCAAGGCTCTGAAACGCTGTGTGACAGAGAGGTCACAACTTGAAATCATTTCCTCTATGAGGAATATTTTACTATGGCCCAGGGAAGCCTGGACAGACCTGATCCTTCTGGAAGGCAGGAGCTGGTGTGGCTGATTCTCCACCCTCAAAGCAGGGGCAACAATGAGCCAATCAGAGGACTTGTCGCTAGCAGGATTATGGGAAGAGACGAGACTGTTCTATTACCTTAAGGAAGCAACTCCCAGGTGACCCATTCTTGTCCTGCAGGGAAGAAAGCAACGTATCTGTGGCTAGAATAACTTTTGAGTTTAGCTTCACTTCATCCATCTTATATCCTTGTTGATGGAGTGAAGCTAAACAAACAATCCTCACGCTTTCTGATCAATGTTTCCCCTGCCTAGGGTGAATTTTGCTTATTTGAACAGTCCTAGTACTCACACTTCAGTTCAGCATTTTGTTTTGTTTTGTTTTGTTTCATTTGTTTGTTTTTCTGAGAAGATTCTTACTATGTAACCCAGGCTGGCCTCAAACTCTCAGTGATCCTCCTGCCTCAGCTTCTACTTGTGTTGAGATTATAGGGGTGCACCACCATGCTCAGGATACTCAACCTATTTCTTGAAGAGACAGAACTTGGGAAAAGCCTTCAAAGCAGGAACAATCAAGACTCATGCCTCAGTTCACTTCGTGTTGGTATAAAACACCCTACACTGGGTAACGTAAAAGGAAAGGAGGTTCAAGTAGCTGGCAGTTCTGGTGGTCAGAAAGCCCAAAGAACGTGGCACAGCTGGGACACTATGACAGAGAAGTGGGAGGGAATCAGCAGTGTGCAGCACAAGCATGTATGGGAGTGTGAAAACAGAACTGTGAAGGGGCCTGGCTTGTTCTTTTCTAACAACTCTGTCTCTCGGGCACTAATCCATTCTGGGCAGATGTATTCCACTTCCCGGACACATTAATATGGCAGAACCCCATGGTCCAAGGAACTTCTACAAGGCTCTGCCCTGTCAATGTTCCACCACTTCGACACTGTTACACTGGGGGCCACACTTTGGGTACCTGAACCCCTGTGGGGTTGAACCATACCCAAACCCCAGCCCCCAGTGACTGGGAAGTCAGTAGATTCTGGTTGCCTCAGGCTCCATCCTGGCTGACCGTCTTAAGGCAAGCTCTCCCCGAGGTCTCTCTCTCTCAGCTGGGAATGGCGCCTTGGTAACTTCCTTTCCAGCTCTGAATGTACTTTCCATTCCATGGACAAAAATATCCAACGTGAGGTTGCGAGGCTGGTGGTGACGGGAGGATTACTGTGGACTGGAGTGGAGGGCACATCCAGAGTTGGAAAGGAGCTAGGTCCAGGGCATGCCAAACTCCACTGCTATATTTTCTTGATAAGATATTTTGTGAAAACCGCATTTTGTTTAATTTTCACTACTATTTTCTCTACACCAAAAGTTGGCATATGAGTTACAGAGGCTTCAGAAAATCTATATTTGCAAAACATGGAAGCATAATCAATAAAAAAGTCACCTACCTAGGGATGAACACTACTTTTAAGTCTTGGTTGTATATTTTCCCAGTCTTTCTTTTCTGCATATGTTTCTGCATATATTTCTATTTCTTGTCTTTATAAAATGGTATTGCACAGAATAAGTGGCTTACTTTTTCTACCTGCCATTTTCTGTAATTAAATATTCTCCTACTGCATTATTTTTAGTGCCTGCCCCATCGCCCCTTCCCAGTGTGCCCTGACTTAACCTTCTCCTGCATTGGGACGTCTGAGCAGAGTGAAGATTGTCCTTGTCTCAGTTACTCTGCTGACAGTGGGGGCTTTGTACCCCTCTGTGATGAGTCCCTTAAGGCCATCCTCTAGCAGAAGAATTTCCAAGAAAAAGAATATTTACTGTTTTCTTTTGAGGCATTGAAATGCACTCCAAATCAAATTCCACAAAAGACTTTACAAATATAAGCTTCCACTCATAAAGTAATTTCCCAACACCTCATCAATCCTAGTAGGCATAATTTATAGGTTTCCTAGCCTTCATCTGTAATTCTGAAAAGCAAAAAAAGCTCTGAAACTAAAAATATATTCCATCACTCATTTGGTGTCAAAACCTGACCTCAGTTGACACGGAAATATTTGCAGCCTCTATTTATCACGTGCAGTGTGGATATTCATACTTTTCTTTAGAAACATTTTGGTGTTAGATTTCGGGGAGCTGCTCCATCCAGATGTTTTGGGGTGGGGAGGGCTGCTAATATGCAGCATGCGGACCAAGACGCCATCCTCAACCTGAAAGTTTCTAAAGCTAGAAACACATCTGGCCTAGAAAGTACTTCAGAGAAATAATCGTGAGCATGTATTTTAAAATGATTAATACCAATTCAAAAGGCAAGTGATGGTTCCCTTGTTTCAATTCACATTTTCTTGTTTACTGTTTAATGTATAGTACATACCCCGAACATCAATGTTATTCATAGTGTTTTTCTTTATGTTGATAGTTTTTTTCCAGGATAAATTTCCTCCCATCAGACACATATGAGGAATAGACTTTCAGAGATCTTATTTGTTCTTTTTTTCTAAAAGAAAAAAGAACAGAAAAGAAAAACAGAAAGCAAAAGAGACAAACAAACAAAAACAACAACAACAAACCCAAAACATTAACAGTATAGGTTTTCGAAACAGGATCATAGGATTTTAACAGTGATTGGTAATATTGCATATTGTTACCTTCAAAAGGGTTGCTTAGGTTACCAGATAAAGACAGGTAGAATCCCCTTTCCTATATTCCCCTTGATGGCTTCCCTGGCAGGGATAAATCTCATGTCACTAAATCTTTTGTCTGGTTTGTGAAGAATACTCCACTGTGCTCTGCTTCTTTGAAAACATCAAGGAAAAGTCTGAAGCCAAACATGTTCTCCTCTGGTGTGCATACCAGCAATTTTTTTTTCTTTGTCTTTTCAGCTAAAAAAAAAAAAAATCAAGGAGGTATCCATCTCTTTAATTCTGTCTAGTATTTAGAACATGAAGATGAACACAAGGAGAGATTTTCTAGGTCACAGGAAGATGCTTTTTTCTTGGCCCTTAAATGAGTGCATTCTTTCTCTCTGACCGGGACACCTGTGGCTCCCTGGCATGGATGAATACCGTATGGCTAGGATACAGATTTCTAGCCTTAGTTCACTTACTTGTCCTGCTGTGCGTGAATCCTTCCTCTCTGTCACAGAAGAACCCCAGCCTGTGCTCCTCATCCCTGATGTGGCTTTCAGAGTCATCAGTTCAGCTTTTCCCTGCCTTTCATTCCCGCTCATGTCCATGGGAATCTCCCCTTAACCTCAGTTTCTCCAGTTGCTGCATAACGGGTGGGAGTGGGGCAAGACATTGCCTGTCTTCATTCGCTTTGTGTTGCTATCATAAAACATCTGGAGCTGGATGCTTGCATCAGAGAAGAGGCTAACTGAGTCCACTGTTGGGGGCTGTGTGGCAGGAAGACTCGGGGACCCAGACTCCTTCCAACAACCCACTCCTGAGGGCACTCATCCAGTCCTGTGAGACCTGCGTTAGTGCCTCCCATGCGAGGTGTCCCCAGGACCTAATGTCCTTCTCTTGGACTCCTTGCTGGTCCCACTGCCTCCGCACTGCCACGTTCCAACCCATGAACCCTTGGCGGGAAACTCACATCCAAACACTCAAGGCCTTTAGCCACCTTTATTTAGAGAGTTGCCACTGAAATGGTGTAAAAAGGGAAACAGTCAGCATTCCATCCCGTCCCCCTCCCTCCCTTCCGCCGCAGATACTAAGAAGCCGAGTGCCTTAGGCCAGAAACAGATCCTGTAAAGACACATGAAGGAGGACTCTGGCTGGGATGGGCCTGCTCTAGAATAGAGAAAAATACCGTGTCGTGGTCCATGGGTCACCACCCTCCAGTGCACCTGGGGTGAACCTTGTGCCTCTGCAAGCCTCAGTTCCCCACCTCAAATGCAATACACAGAATATCAACAGGGCATGGGACCACTTTTTCTTCCACGTGAGCCATGGCTCTGCTTGAACCCACTTTTCAGTGAGTGGAATGGAATCGATTCTTAATGATATAGGTCTTTCTCTTGAATCCTTCAAATCTATGATGGTATAAGAGAAACACACTCCCTGAGGCATTTAACTCTCTATCCTCCTTGAAGATGAACAACACAGATCTATTTTGTGCCTCCAAGTCAAATTTACATTTAACTTGACAAAGTTTTCCTATTTCCTGGGTGTCTCCCAGAAGCTGGCCTGTTCGTGTGTGTTCAGTGTGAATTTCAGAACAATGACAGCAAGTCCTCGTCTTTGGGAGTTAAGACTTGGGGAAACCCGTGTTCATTGTGGCAGATGCTGAGAGGAATTTTGACCCGCAGTGACTTGTTTTTTGTTTATAGTGAAATTTGACATCCTATAAGGCATTTTGATTTTGGTTTTTGTGTTGATCTGTTTGTGCTGCTATCACAAAATTCTCAACACTGGGTAATTTATTAGGAAAAAAAATGGATTTTCATGTTGACCTGCAGGCCAGGAGTCCTAGATGAAGGCACTGGCAGGACTGGTGTCTGGTGAGGGCTGCTCTTGGCTTCCAAGATGGCACCTGACTGCCTCTTCCAAGATGGCGCCTCATTGCCTCTTCCAAGATGGCGCCTCATTGCCTCTTCCAAGATGGCGCCTCACTGTAGCATCCCCAGGGAGGATGATCTTTGTGTCCTCACATGGTGGCAGAGACAGATATGCAGAAGGGCAGGCTCCACAGCCTCAGGCTCTTTGACAAGTATGCTAATCCCATCAGAGGGGATTGAGTGCTCATGACTTAGTTACCCCCAAAGGCCACCCCTCTGGTGACTGATGCACTAGGGATTCAGTTTCAACATGAACTTTGGGAGGACACGCTATCAGTGTCAGCCAGTCTGCATGGCCTTGGTCTGCTGGGCTGGAGGGTTTACATCTGAGATAGGACCAGGTCTTCAGGCCTCCACAATTGGGATGCAGGGTGGTGTCTTACCCAGATTTCGTATGCAGACAGATCATAGATCATCTGCGTTTTTCTCCATGGAAACCACTCATAGGATATTTAACCACTGAGCGCCTTGGTTTCCTCATCTGTAGAATAGGAAATGCTGATTCCGATCCCACATAAGGCGAAGCTCGCACATGAACAATACCTGCCATTCCTGTGTCATGGCTGATGACCATGGGGCCAGGTGCAGACCTAGAACAGGATTCCTCTGCTGGGGCACCACCGACATCACAGATGGGGAAGTCTGTGTCCTGGCGGTGGGGGCACTGTGCTGAGAACAGCGACACCTGAACTTGGTCAAATGCGCCCTGGAGCATGACATTCTCCCTGGATGAGAACCACTGCCAATGCAAGCAGGGTGGTGCTCTTAAACCTGACAGAGAACTGTCAGTATCAGGGTGCTTCTGTGCAGGTGGAAGAGATTAGAATAGGCAACTTCCTGGCTGTGGCAGCACATTTAAATGAACAGGCTATTTGTGATTGCCGGGAGGTTAACCTGGGCATCTGCACTGTGGGTCCTGCAGCAGCAGCAGCCAACTCTGGACAGGTGTCCTTTGCTTACACGCCATGAGTGTCTGGCGGACACCTCCAGAGGGAAGCAGGCTCTCTCCTTTAGCTTGAGAGTAACCATACCTGGCCTTGTATGGGGTCAGGTCTCAGCCTGTGTGCACCAGGAGCCGTGAGGCTTGGGGGCCACGTCCTGAGATGGGGTGGCATCAGGAGGGGCGGGTGCATGGGAATAAGAGTTCGGAGCATCAGCTGGAGAAATCTCTGCAGTGGGGTGTGGGGGCCCGGGGTCCACAGCCGGGCTCACCCACGCTCCAGTGTGATCTTTGAAGTGCGTTGGACCTGGCCTCTGTGTCTTACTCCCAACCCCACACCCTGGGCCTTTGCCGACATCCTCCCGACCTGTGACCCCAGCGCATCTTCTTGACTGACCTTGGACCATGCACGTGTCCAGAGAGGCCAGCACTCATGGGCTTCAAGAAAGGCAGGCGGGCCACACTCCACCCACTCTGTCTGGTAGGTCCAAAACTTCGGGCTTAGACAGACTTTTCAGGTTTCCTAGGGTACCTCTTGTGTGGTAATGAGCTTTCTATCCTTGGAAGAATCCAACTCTGGGGACCCAGGCGTGGGCAGGAGAGCGTGCTGACACCCCTGTGTGCTCCTCTCTGAGACCACACTCAGCTGCCCTCCTCGGAGGCCACCTAGCTGGTTCTCTTTCCCCTCCTCTCCTGCCCTTTGGAACCTGGTCTCCATCCTTCCTCTGAAGTGAACTTGCTCTATAAGTTCCAACAAGAATTATTATGATCTAACTTCTTGTGGCTTCAGGAGATACAAATCTGTGGTAACGCTTCAAATTAAGTGTCGTGAATGAGTAATTACTTTCTGAATCTGAGGCATTCCGTTGAATGAGAACCATTATTGTATGTTAATTAAAACCCCACTGATTGTTAAAATTATATTTTGGTGTTTTAATAACTCTATAAGGGACATGTAGATAAAGTTCCGAGATACACATTGGTGTGGGTTCTTGTTAAACCCCAATAAATATTGGTATTAATCCAAACACACACTTACGGGTTCATGAAACTGAACTGGAATTTCTGTCGGGAACAGGTCTGGGTGTTGCAAGAAGTCTGTGCTTTTTGGAGTCAGCCTGCATGCCAAGATCTTTGGATCATGATGAAGTCTGAGTTCAGGGTAAGCTTCTTTGGGGTGCAGAGTAGTGGGGGAAGCCAGAGGTTTGGGGTATTAAGGCACATTCATGTCATTTTCTTTTGAGATCCCCTAAGGAGTACAGCAGAATTGGAACTCATGACGTCCTTTGAATTGGATTAAGATTAATACTGGATCAGAGCCAGTGGGATTTTAGAGCAATCACCATGCGTGCTCCTGCTCAGAGTCTCCCTCATTCCTACTCCTGCCCTCCTTTGAGAGGCCAGGGTGGTAGGTGGGTGACCTGTCCTCTGCAGGGTTTCTGCCTGGGAGGGCATCAAGGATGGTCTGACCCTTTGTTCCTACTCTCCTCCCCTGTGGGGCTCTCCAGGGGCCTAAGCTGGGGCTCTAAAGGTGGCACTGATTGGGAGGGCACAGCCGCCCCTCGGTGGGGGTCAGCCTGAAGTCCTGGGGGTGACCAGCCAGCCTTGCCTGGCTCCCTCCAGCAGCGGAGTCACCCTCAGCACTTGCAGGCGCCAAGCACCTCATGTTGCCAGGACAGAGCGGGGCCCCAGAGCTGGATGGAGAAATGGCATCGCCCATCGGGATGGTGCCAGCACTTCCGGGGGCCCAGGTGTCAGGTCCATCTGGGGCGGTCGTGTTGATACAGGAAGCAGGAAACAGGACATCGCAGGCTGGGTCATTTAAGGAGATGCCCAAGGCCCTGGCTCAAAGCGAGCTTGACAGCCCATGGGCGGCAGCATGGAGCAGCTCCCTCGGCCCACAAGGAGACCAAAGGAGGTTGCAGGTAGAGGGAAGATGAGCAGCAGGAACAAGTCGAGCGGTTCCCCAGGCGATGGGGCAGATGGGGTGGGCTCTCACCAGCCAGTGTCTACCAGGGCGCAAGGGCCTGAGGTCCAGCAGCTGCAGCAGGCTGAGGTCTGGCGGGGTCCTCACTCAAGCCCAGGTTGCAGTGGAAGGGGTGGGAAGAGCCGGCATCTGGGCTGCTGGGAGCCCTGGCGTGAGGGCCAGGCAGTGCAGCCCACCCTGCGCAGTGGCTGGGGTTCGGGGCCGTCTTTCCTTGCACCACAGGGTCTCTGACCAGGGAACGTGCACAAGGGGATGACGAGCAGGAGGAGAGGAGCGGGGTCTCTGTGCTGGGGAGAGGGCGTGACAGCGGCTGCGGGCTGGACTGGCCCAGTGTCCTGGAGGGTGGAGAGGAGAACGAAGGGCGAGAGCGTGCTCTGGGGTCTGGAGTGGTGAGCTGGCGGGTGATGGGGGAAGAGGGTGCCCGGCCCTGGCCCTGGCCATGCTGTTACCAGACACTGGCACAGCCGGCCTGGTTCTCTGGGGTTGAACATGCTCGGCGTCTTGTAGCGTGCCATCTCAGGGCATGGCCAGCCTGGCTTCCCACCAGAACCCTGGGAATATCCGAAACTCACTCAGAACTCTGGGCCTGACACTCAGCGGGGCTGAGCGGGGCTGCACTGCCCCAGGAGAGCCACACAGCGGGGTGGTGGACCTTACTGTTATCTCCCACCCCCCGGAAACCGAGGCTGGGGGTGAGGGAGATACTGGAACCCAAGCCTGGGTCCAGGGGAGAACACTTGAAGAACACCTCTGGGGTGAGTGGTGGGGAGCAGGGGCTGACTGGATTCCTCTGTGCTCACTCCCGGCCGCAGGCAGCTGGTTGCACGGTTGACGCCCTCAAGGTGGGGCAGGGCCCAGGGTGCAGGTTGGGGGTTGTGAGCGCCATGCTCTTCCTGTGCCCAGAACCTCGGCAGACAGACCTGGGCAAAGCCTGCTCGGCCTCAGCCAGCCCCCACGGCGGGAGGTGGGTTGTCAAAGAGGAGTCCCCAAGTTTCACACGAGGAAGGGAACTTGGGCCTTCCCTCTCTGGCTGGAGTTAGTGCCAAGTAAAACCACTCTTGTCTTCACACCGTGAGGACTTTTGTGAATTCACTGTGCTCCACCAGGGCAGGGCCTGTGAGTTCAGGGGGCCTCAGGGAGCCAGGCTCCTGGCGGGGGAAGGGGAACAGGTCCCACGGGGGAGGGAGGACACAGGCACTGAGGTGACCAGGAGCGAGCGCGCGGTGGAGTGGGCCTCCGCGCACGTGCGTGTAGTAAACATGTGTGCGTGCCCAGCACTCCAGGCAGGACACATGGACAAAGTCCTTCTTCAAAGCATCCCTGCTTTGGAGTTGGGGATGCCAGGAAGAGTGAGGTCTTTCTAGATTGGGAAGCTCTTGAGCAGAGTTTTGAACTAAGAAGACAGAGCTGGGCAGGCGCACCCCACGAGGCCAGAAGGACACGTGCAGAGGTCTTGGGGTCCCCAAAGAAGGTCATGATGGCTACAGTGGGGGGCGGGTAGGTACCGGAGGGATGGAGGAGTGTAGAGAAAACTGTTCTATACACTGAGGGTACCAAGCCAATGCTGCTTATACACAAGCTCCTTTGACTGTAAGGAAGGCTCCAGGCTGGGTGTGTCACACGACTGAGTGTGCGGGGGACCCCAGGATGAAGTGAGAGAAAGATGAATGACAGAGAAGTCAGAGAAACCCAAGAGATGAGAATCTGGGTGGCTGGGTTCAAGGCTGCGAGACCGGGCGGAGATCCCGGGTCACCCCAGAAGCCCCTGGGGAGGGCGCGAGGGTGTTGGGTGTGGGACAGATCAGGTGGCATTGTGAAGAGGACGCTGGTGTGAGCGCACTGCTCGGAGGGGCGGGCCAGCAGATGCAGCGCCCGGGCGGCTGCGGCCGGCACAGGGTTACCTGCTGAATCCTCCGCCCACATTCATTTGCGGTCACATCTCTGGGCAGTGCCCAGTTACCCATTCTTCACCAGTGCCATCTGGGGCAGTGCACGGGACAGTCTTCTCCCCATCTCAGGCCCCCTGCCTTTGGTGTCACCATGCAGGGTCCACGCCTGAGCCCTGGCCAGCCTGGCCCTCGGGGCGTCTGCGGGACACTTGGTGCTTGGGAAGCTTGCTCTGTGCCAGGGAGCCCTGCAGCTGCCTGAGACGCTGCCGGGGTTTCTGCCCGGGCTGGAGAGTAGGGACGGGGCGGGCACAGTACGTGGTGGGAACAGCAAACGCAGGGCCTTGAAGAGCATGGCCCTGGAGGTGGGGGTCAGGTGCTCTTGGGAAGGAGACGCGCCTAGAGCGTGGGGTGAGGGACGCCCAGCAAGGTGGGCCATTTGGAAAAGCCCAGGACCTGGCGGGCAGAGAGGATGCGGCCTGGGCCTGCTCCAGCCGGCAGGGCTTCCCTCAGGTGGCCCTTTGATCTCCTAACAAATGGCCTATTTAGCATCTCCAAGACGGCCAGCTCCTGGCAGCCGGGGCGGGAAGCTGGGGAAACACAAGGTGATCGTCTGCCCGGTCCCGGGGCTGGGCATCGGGGAGCAGCGGGTTTGCACAGCCCTCGCTGGCCGCCTGCCAAGGACTCCCTGACGCTGCGGGGCTGGCTGAAGGCCCCCAGCTCCTCTGCCTGCCTCTGCAGGTCGGGCGGTGGGAGGGGTTGGGGTGGGGCAGGGACCTGGGGCCACCGTGAGGGTGCGGGCAGACCCTCGGGGAGCCTCCCAGGGTGCTCCTGGAACCCCAGGTCCCACGTCTACTGATGGCCTGCTTGGTGGGAGAGGCGGGCCGGGCGCCATGGCCTTCCATCCTGGAAAATGTTCCATCCCTGCCTTCCTCCTGACTCTCAAATGAAGTCAACCCTAAGCCCGCAAGAGACCATTTGCTTTATTTCTGAAAACGACAGCAAGCAAGGAAAATGCTCCAGACAGTCTCCTCGAAGACGTTCAGTTCCTTTCTCTTTCTTAGTTTATTTTGGGTATCTGTTCTTGCATCCAAAGCACCTATTTAGAAACCCCGTTGGATAAGTGGTGATGCTAAAGACAAGATCAGCTGCAGGTCACCAAGTTCAAAAGATAAATCTCCATGGGGGGCAGAAGAGTGTTTGGGGACAGTGTGGGCAGGTCAGACGTGGCATCGCAGTGTCCTTTGGTTTCCCAGGTGTCACCATACTGCGTCCTCTGGCCAATCATATAACCACTCCTACAGGAACTGACCATAGGTGGAGTGACCGTTTTCAGGGTGCTATAAAGACCACATGTGCTGATCCAGTCAGAGTGGTGTGCACAGAGGAGCTCCTCAATAAACACAAGTTAGTTCTCCATCTAGTAAAAAAGATAAGCTGGTGTAAAAATACACTTTCATTACAACATTTTTGTGGTGCTAAGAATGGGTCAGAAGTCAAACCATCCAGGAGATGATTTAATCAATAGTCTTGTTTTCTCTACCCTTGAATCACTGGGGGACTCCTCTTTAAAAATTCGAAGAGAGCATTGTAGGTTTTTAAAAAATTCATCTTATTCCTTCACCTGCTCATTCGTGTATTCTGCAAACAAGTCGTCAGCACCTCCGACGTGTGCGGTCTCGGGACGCAGACGAGCAGAGACGAGGCTCGGAGCTGTGGGAAGGGAAACGGTTCCGCAGGTCCCTGCAATTCACCAGCCGTGACCTCCGGCAGTCATTTAAACTCTGTAGCTCTTGGTTTTCTCATTTATACAATCAGGATAATGATGTTTCCCTTGCAGGGTGGTTGGTGAGGACTGGAGATAACGTGGGTCAGAATTGCTTGGAGCCAGGAGGCAGAAGGCCGCTGCTATGACTAAGGACACGGTCCCTTTGGTGGCTAATGGCCCAGAGTGGTGACAGGTGGACAGAGAGATCTGACCCGGGGCCATCTTTCCCGGGGAAGAGCACGTAGTTTGGTCACATCTGTGAATAACAGGCCCAGAATAGAGGCTCAGGCTTTCCTCCGACAAGGTGACCCGAGGACCTTTCTTTCCGGTAGAACTTTGTCTGTCCCTTTGGAGAGACCACAGCCAAGCAGCCAATCTCCAGCATGCTTTCAGAGGTGTTGCTTGGCCTTGAGGTGGATCAGGAAGTTGCCCTTGGCTCCTGGACCACGAGGAGCCCCCCAGCCTGGCAGCAGGCCCTCGGGAGTCTGGCTGTCGGGGTGCGTGGCTGAGATGAGAGCAGTTCTAGGAAAGGCAGAACTTGTTCTTCCAGAGCTTGTTTATCCAGCTTATCTGACCTCAGAGCCCAGCCGTCTTAATGGTTTCTAATGAGTTGAATGCGTCTGGCGTCCTGGCTGGACCCTTTGGCTGTGCTACCCTAGGACCTCTTTCCCATGTGCCGGCAGAAGCGCTGCAAACGCCAGGCCGAGTCCCCTGTGTTGCGCAGTTGGACTTGGAGTGAAAAGGGCTTTGTGCTGGGACTCTGCATGCCCTCAGAGGGGGCCCCAGTGGGGCAGAGGAGTGTGTGGAGGTCGCACCCCAGATCTGCCCTGCCCAGCTGGATGGCAGGAGACTGGCTCTGCGTCTCTGGACTCCGTTTCTTCCTCTGCGACACGGTGTGACACTGAGATGGGCCCGTGTTGCTCGGAGCTCACGCCCTCTTTAGGCTCCAGCTTGACCTTTAGTGAAATGCACAGTTGGGGCCCCCCCGTTTCACCACCCTGTGAGTCTCACCAGCCAGTGCCCCCCTGAGAAACCCCTGCCCCCAACCATGTGGGTGCGATCAAGCCATTTCCCAAGAACAGGAATGCTGTATGGAGCCCCTGGGCTGGGAGACCCCTATGGTGGGCTGCATGTTGCTAGGTCAGTGCCCAGTGGCTGTGCCTAGGAGCCCTGGGTCCCCTCTACCCAGCCCTGTGCGGGAGTCTGGAGCCAGACCCATGCCCCCTCTCTAGCATCCTCTCCTCCTGCCCTGTGAATCCCCCCTGAAGGATTTGTCTGAACCCCACAATGCCCTGCCTACCCCTTTCCCATAGTACTCACCACTTCCTGCCTTAAGTTACAGGGGTTCATGATGTGACAGACAGCGGAGGGGGTCTTCTCGTCCTTCTTTCTCCTCATTCCTGGCCAGGCGTCCTGCTGGATCTGTGAGCTGTTGATGCCTGGGCTGTTTGTTCTTAAGGAAAGGTCTTGCTATGTAGTCCATGCTGGCCTTGAACTTCCCTGTCTTTTTAGTAAAGACGACCACGCAGGTACAAGGCTGTCCATCCCTTTGCCCAACGGTTCAGGGGTTCTGGGTCTCAGAGTCGCATGTGGTTCCCCCACCCCAGCCCCAGACTTCTACGCCTCACTCCCGAGGCTGACTCCTAGCACACCAAGCTCTAGGCATAGGACATCCATTCATTCATCCTTAACTCCACTTATGTATCAAAAAGTACATGAATCAGGGACATGAATGAATAAATTCATTCAAATAGTAAGTAATTGAATATTTTTCCTGGGCCAGGCACATCAAAGGCACTCAGTGAAAGATTTTCTGATGAGTCTTTTTGGAGGAGGGGGGAAATGAATACATTAAACCTCTGGTCTATCGGTTTAGGAAATGTGTAACTTGGATGCAACTTTTGCCTTTTAGAATCACAGCACGGTGAAAGGAAAGGGACAAGGGGATTTATATTCCTACCTGGTGATTTGTGTTCCAGAAGGGAGGCGATCAGGAAGGGTCTCGGCGCAGGACACCCCCAGCCCTGGGCCAAGCCCGGACTTGCCCTTGACTTCAGGTTACAACACGGTGTTTTACTTCCTCCAAAAATCACTTTTAATTGTGTCTGCAGGCTGGATGTGATTAATCCGGGCTTCTAGGACATGCATAGCGGGTGAGGCGTGGGCTTGGCGTGGGGGAGAAGAGGGGAAACCCTTGGGATCTCCCGCGCTACGAGGGAGGAGTCGTGGTGCCGAAGCTCAGAGGGGAGCGAACTGCTCGGCTGTGTGCAGCACCGAGCCAACCCGGAAGGTCCGTGAGCCCAGGGCCCCAGCCAGCAGCCGGGCTTGGAGCACTCGAGGGCGAGCCCCGCCACCCACTTCCTGCGGGACCTTCTAGGGTCATCAGGCCTGGGATCGGGCTCTGCTCTGATTCCTGCTTCTCGCTTTGTTAGGGGATTAAGTGTGGACCGTGCTGCTGGAAACTCGTGACTAGGATCAGATGGATTGTGCCCACCAAGGACCCCGGTCTCAGCGGGCACAGGCTGAGGGCATTAGGATTTTAGGACCCTGGAGACATTTACTCCACACCGGGGCTGCCTCCGAGGGACCTTGGGCAAGGTCTCCCAGCCTCTGCTTCCTTATGTGTAAAATGGGGCTGACTGCACCCCTGCCTGCACCCCGAGGGGCCGGTGCAAGGCCTGGCCCCTGCCTGGCCCTGGTATTTGCCCAGGGCCCCTTATTTCCATTTCTCTTTAGAAGTGTCGGGATAGAGGACGAGCGAGGGGTCTCGAGGCTGAAGAGAGAGGCGTGGGGAATCTCAGGAGCCCCAGGACGCTGGCTTCCGCTAGTTTCCCCTCGGTTCCTCTGGAAACACTGGACAGGCACATGGTGTCCCTCTTGCCTCACCTGGCTGAGCATTGCGACACCGGCCTGGCGTGAGAAACGCAGCTGTCCCGAGGGAGCCGCCTCAGCCGTGGGAACCGGGGAACCCCCGCGCGTCCTGCCCCTGGGGAGTCGTCCTGCGGGGGTTGGGGGCAGAGACGTGGCTGTGCAGGTGGCCAGAGATCCGCCGCCATGTCTCCAAGAGAAACTGGAGGGGCTGCTGTGGGTCCCCCAAAGGGGGACAAGTCCCAGGGAGGGCTGCTGAGGCCCAGCCTCTCTTCCTCCGCAGCTCTCTGGGTGAACTGAGGCAGGCCTGGGCCTGTGAGTCTCCATCTGGGAGAGGAAGTGACCAGAAGTGACCAGCCACGGTCTCTGCAGTCCATCGTCTCGAGTTTACATGCAGCTTCCCAGCTCTTCATCGGGGCTGGGGGCTGGGCCGCAGCGGGTTCTGATAGCTGTGACCCGAAGAAATGAATGTGTAGATGATGGCCTGAGACACAGAAGTCTCTGCTTCCTCCCAGGCCCGATGAGATCCCCTCCCTGAAGATCAGAATCAGACACGAATCGATGGGCTGCCAGGACGCAGTGCCGATTCTCCTAGAGAACCGCCCATGCGTGGATCCCAGCAAACCAAGTGAGAGCGTGGGTATATTCAGTACTTCATACTCAGATACTTCTGGGGGAAAGGCAAGCCTTTGAAATCACACACACCTTGGTCACTGTTGAGGTAGGTTGTTTCGGGGTGCAGGGCCCAGACATGGAGGCCAGGGTGCCCACGGAGAGGTGAATCGCGGATATGGGAGCTTATGCCTCATTACCTGAAGTCCCCTCCCGCTGTGGAGTGGAAGACACTTTTCATCGATGCCGGATTAATTATGGCTGCCTAGAGCTGCAGCTGGCCGAGGCATGTTCTAACTCCTGACTCAGGCTGACTCAGCGCTGGGGCCTTTCCATGGCCTTGAGCTGGGCTCCCCACTTTTTCCTGGAAACGCCTGAGCTGGTTGCCAAGCCTTCGATGGGCTGCCGACTTCCCTATGGGGCTCTGCACCCCGGGTTAAGCTCCCTCGTTCAAGGGCTCATGGGATGCGGACATGACCACCTGGCCTCTAGCCCGCCATGTCCTGGGTTCCCCAGCACCTGCCGGGGTGCACCTGTCACTTCTTCAGGACAGAGGGGACACTGAGGCCTCGCACTCACTTTTTCTGACTTGACCTTTGCTCTTTGGTGGGGAGCCCAGGACACGGGGTGTTGCCCTCGCAGCTAACTGGTCCCAGGAAGGTGGCTCTGACATAGTATGAGCTGTGGCCATGTTGCCCAGGGCTGAACTTGTGTCTGTTCTACTGGAAGGTGTAGAGGGCCGGTCAAGTTATAAGAAGGTTTTCCAGGTGGGCAGAAAAGACTTTGTCCCTGGATTGATTGATTGACTGCTTGGTAGTGTTTGTAAGATTATCCTTCTGTCTTATCCATCTTCTCAGGCATGGACTGTGTTCTACTCCTCTCCAGGCCTGACCCTAGATGCCCATTGGTGCAGGGGGCTAATGGGTATCCTGACCTAAAGCTCGCCCAGCGGGAGACACTGGGTGTCCGGAGAAGCTCGCCAGCCTGAGACGCAGCCACTCCCCTCCTGGCCATGTGGGCTCTGGGGACCGACAGTCAGAATTCTCCTTCCCTGGGAGCCTGCACTGAACCCACCTGTAGGACAGATGAAGCCCAAAAGCCAGAGCAGCTTTTTAGAGCTGAGCTGAGCTGAGCGTAGGTTTCCTGGTCCAGACCTGAAAGGAAAAGGGGTGAGAGTCCCGGGAAGTTGTGTCCCGTAACGCACCAGGTGCCACTGCCCTTCTGCCGCCGCCAGGTCACACGGGGCTGGCTCCAAGGTGGGGAGGTGTGCCGGCTGCTCTCCATGTCGTGGGGCCCACGCTGTGCGGTCACATCTGTGAGCTCAATCATTTGGTTTCTATTTTTCTCCACTTAGAACCCTTAGGGACTGGGTTTTATTGCTGTGCCTTCTAGAGGAGTAAACTGAGGGGCAGTGAGAACGAAGGTGGCTCCTTCACTCAGGCCCAGCCTGAATGTTAGGACCAATCCTACGACCTGTGCCTGCGGGGTCCCACGCAGCCCCTTTCCAGCCCCATCTGGCTCGGGTGGTTGGGGAGGCACCTTGGTGTCTGCAGACCTAGGGAGAGGCAGTGCGTCTTCTCTGCCCAACCCCCAGATCCACGCTTCCTGACCTCAGGGCCACGGAAAGGCTTTTCCTCCTGTCCCTTCCCCGCCTCCCCTTGCTTTCCTGGTCTCTCTCCTGCCTCTGGCCCTTCCACCCCCTCCGTCTCTCCCTGTGTCTCTCCTCTCTGCCCATCTCTCCATCTCTCCATCTCTCCTTTCCACTATACCCCACGAAACCACGTGCTTGACCCAGAGGACGAGATGGCGTGGACTCAGTCGGAACGCTTCTGTTCCACACTGTCCCTTGTGGCCACCTGTCCCCACCACAGGTCATCGCTCTCCTCCTCGATGTCCAGGAGCAGAGAGACTCACAGAGTGGGCAGCAGATGGTGGCACCTCGCCCATGCCCAGGGCTGGGTCTCCACCTGGGGCTGCAGGCTCTCCCTGTCCCGCTCC